>JAJIBD010031801.1:0-175195 GCA_021461705.1 Cryptotis parvus
GACGGACACTGAGGTTCTCAGCCTCTCGTATGGCAAGGAAGTGTTCAACACCTGAGTGAAGGGAGTGGCTCAGGAGCAGAGGGACGAGGGATCAGATCACCAGTCCGCAGTCATGTGGGCAGCTCATGGCACAGTCAGAATTTTATCTTTCCTCGCTGCACATCCAAGACATACTCCACCAGTGAGTGGCACCTCTAGCCTTGGAATTTTATCTTTTATTATAAATTTTATTAATTTTGGGGGCACGTCTGGCAATGCTCTGGGCTTACTCCTGGCTCTGTGCTCAAGGATGACTTCTGGTGGGGCCCGAGACCACCGGGGATGGGGATAGTGTCTAGGCTGCAGGCGTGAACTATCACTCTGGCCCTAAAAGGTTTTTATTACCTATTGCCCTCCACCTTCTTCCCTGGAATTTGTTTAGGAACTTGGGTCACAAAATACCTGGGGTTCGCTCACTCCACAGGACCAGGGATCGAATCCCAGTTTTTATGAGCACTGTCCCTGGCCCCTCTAAGAGTTTTTTTTTCCCAAGAAAAGAAAGAAAGAGTTCTCTAAGAAAGAAAAGAAAGCGAGCTCTAAGAGTTCTCTTTCTTTTTTGGGTGTCATCGCTGGGTGACACCCAGCCATGCTCAGGGGTGACTTCTGGCTCTGCACTCAGGAATTACTCCTGGTGATGCTCATGAGACCTATGGGATGCTGGAGATGGAACCAGGGTCGGGCCGCAAGGCAAACACCCTCCCCACTGTGCTGTCGCTTCGGCCCCCCTTTGGGTTTTTCCAAGGACTCAGGTTCCCAGTTCTGTTCTGATGAGCTTACCCTGGTCTGCTGCAGCGCCTCTCCGCTCTTTCTTTCTTTTTCTTTTTTTGATCACACATGATGGTACTCAGGGGTTACCTTTTATTTTCTTTTTTGGTTCACACCCAGCAATGCTCAGGGGTTTCTCCTGCCTCTTCGCTCAGGGAATTACTTTTTTGGCGGAGCTTGGGGGGACCATATGGGATGCCGAGGATCGAACCCGGGTTGGCCACGTGCAAGGCAAACGCCCTACCCCACTGTGCTATCACTCTGGCCCCTCAGGGGTTACTCTTGGCTCTCGCCCTAGAGGAACCATATGGGATGCCATGGATTGAACCAGGGTAAGCCGCAAAGGCAGTGCAAGGCAAATGCCCCTCCCCTGTAGCTCAGCACCCCTCACCCCCCTGTTCTCTCTTTCCAGGCCCCAATGCTCAGGAAGCCACCATGCCTTCACTCCATTTTGCTGTAGAGTGCGCCTTACTCCCAGTGCCCAGAAAGCTCAATTAGCCACATCTGGAGAAAATTCTGTGGTTCTGGTGAGTCTCTGGGGGGTGTCTGGTGAGAAAAGAAGCTGTCTCTGCCCCCTGGTGGTCGCGTGCTCCTACTGCAGTGTGCGCTCCAACACAAAAAGGCAGCTTTGGACTTCCCAGTCCTGTGTCCTCACTGCTGGGCTGTGCTGAGACACCAAGAGCCAAGGACGGGGCCCTAGTTTGGGAACTGTCGTCTGACTAAGGGAGATGGAACAGGGAACACAGTGGGGTCTGTGCCCTGTGAGTGCTGAGGGAATGAACGTGGGTTCCCTCCCCACCCCACTCCCACGCCTCAACCCACTCCACCCCTTGCTGGCAGCAAGCTGAAGTGGCTTGAGAACCCACCCAGCCTCTCGGACACTCTCAGGCCAGCAGAAGGCAGCACAGAGGGCCGAGGGGCTGCAGGGACCTCAGGGGACGCACATCAGCCAAGTCAGTGCCAGGATTTGTACTTATCCAGTTCTGGAAAGATCTTTGCAAATCCCTAGGGATCTTTCCAGTAGGCACTCAGCACTTGTTCCTGCCAACAGGGGCCCAGTGTTCCACATGCCCACGAATGGAAAATTCACACCCAAACCCGGCGGGCTCCTGCCACCTGTGTTCCCTGGATGACTAATGAGAGACCCTCCATTCTGCTACTCCGTAGGGTCTCACTCTTCCTCTTTACATTCTGGCTGTCACCCCAAAAGCCCCTGGTCAGGGATTTCCCAGACCCAAGAAAATGCCATTTGCGTCCTTGGGTGCAGAGCAGGGGCACCATCTGAGCGTGGACAGCGCTTCCGACAGAGCCTCCCCTCCAGAATCACTCTGGGAAGGTCCCAGGTGCAGGGCAGATGCAGAGTGCTCTGTGCTGCCGGGAGCCGGGGCTCTCTGGTGCCTGAGGACAGTGGATTTGAGGGTGGCGGTTCCTGTGCATTGGGGGTGTCTGGATCCTCAGAGAGGGAGCCCACTCTAGGGATGGGGCAGAAGGGCAGTGCCCTCCACTCTTGTTTTCTATTTTACATTTTTATGGAATCACCGTGGAGACACACAGTTAAAGTTGCTCATGATCGGGTCTCAGTCAAGTGTTCCAACACCTGCCCCTTCGCCAGCGTGCATTTCCTGTCACCAACTCACCAACGTGCCCTCCTGCCCCCGCCCAGCCTGTCTCTGTGGCGCTTTTTCTTCCTCTCTCCCTACCCCCTTTTTTCCCTTTTCCACAGTTGGTTTTCAGAACTGCTTTGGCCCTAGGCTGATCCTGTCAATGGTCAGGCCCTGGAACTCAATCTCAGTCTGGTTGTGGATAAACATGGAATAAAAAGAAAAGTGCTCTGGGAGGGACGTAGTGACACAGGGAACAGCAGGTGTCGCTGGAACTCATCACCTCTGGAAACAGTGGGGCAAGGGAGAAAAGCTGATGTGTGGGATGTCCCCTTAGCAAGGTGTGACCTTCTCCCTGAAGGTCTCCAATGGTTTGCGAGACTGGCAGGGTCAGCACTGACTCTAGAAGGCCGCTGGGGCTGCGCCTGTGCTGTTCCCGGAGAACAGAACTTTCTGGTACCTTGATCTCGGGCTTTGTACTTCCAGGCAGGTGCTTTGTGGAAGGAGGCCGGAGGGGACTCAGTGTGAGCAGATCACAGAGCTGTCGCAGGCGAACACGCTGCCCAGGGCGCTCGTAATAGACCTCCCAGGACAGTTCCTTCCCGGACAGAGTGACACAGCGCCTTTGGACAGTGGCGCTGAAAGGCAGGTGTGCATAGGCTGGTGCCAGGCTGTGGGGGTGGGGGTAGAGTGGCCTGGTTTGACATCAAAAGGCCCCCTGCCTCAAACTGCCCGGCCTTGATGGCTGAGAATTGAAGGGAACCCCAGTGCTTAGGAGGCGCCCAATCCGTACAGAAAGAGGTAGGGCAAACTTGCCCCTGACTGGAGGAGGTCACAACCCGGCTCCCCTCTAGCTCTTGGGAGGCCGGGGTGTTAGCACAGCGGGGAGGGCATTTTCCTTGCGTGGCTGACCGGGTTTGATCCCGGCACCATAGGGTCCCCGAACACTGCCAGGAGTAATTCTTGAGTCAGGAGTAACCCCTGAGCATTGCCAGGTGTGATCCCAAAAGCAAAATTCAAAACAAAACAAAACAAAACCTCTATCTCTTGGGGAGGCAGCTGGAGGGGGCAGGCTGGTCTTTACCAGGGGAATGCAGAGCCTGAGGCCAGGCTGAGCAGAGATGGCCCCACCTGGGTGTGGTGAGCACAGGGAGGCAGGGCCACAGCATGGGGACCAAGGCATGGGGGAGCCAAGAGCACATTCTAAGCAGTGATGGGTTCATGTGGAGGTAGAATTTGGGGGGAGGGAGAGAAAGGGCTGGCATCTACGGACCAGCTGGCTGTTGGAGGGATCGCTGGCAAGCACAGAGGAGTGCTTGGGCCGGGGCTCTGGGCAGACCCACAGGGAACAGAGATGTTAATCAGGTGTCGGGGAAGGCCGCCGGGTCCCCAACAGTGTCAGGACAGAGGTTGTCTTCTACCTCCGAGGACGCCGGGAGAACAGTTGAAAACTCACGAGTCCGATGCAGTTCCAAAAATGGCTTTTAATAGTACAAAAGCTCTTCCGCAGCACTCCAATATAATGAACAAACTTTAGCTCTGGTCCGAACTTAGACCATACAAAAGAGCCTAAGTCTCCCACCAAAGAGAGAGAGGATCTCACCCGAGCTGAGTCCTACCCAGAAGAAGGAGCAAAAGGCCAAAGAGCAAAAGGCCAAAAGCCAAAAGCCAAAACCGCAGGAGCCAAAAGCTGAAGACCGAGGAACCAAAGGCAAAAGGTGAAGGGGCCCCAAGTCAGCCCCCTATATATACCAAAGTAATCCAACCGGGAGGGGCATGTCAACAAAGACCTCTAAACAGAGTGTAGTGCCACACCTTATTGAAGGTATAAACAAAGGTTATGCCAAGGACTAAGGAGATTATCTCTGATGTAAAACACTGGAGAGAGAAAGGGATGATATAAAGTAATACATCTTAACTTCATGAGCTTCATGTAATATAGATGGTACCCACAAGGTCCTTCTTATTATTATCTGCACCAGGGGTGATTCTGAGTATCTTGTTCTCGTGTACTGAAAGGGTCACTCTCGCCTGCTTAGAGCAAACTAGTATGATCCTTCCTATAGTCTTCCTAGAGTCTCAGCGTAGCCAGGGTGGTAGTCTCCCTGGTAAATTCTAACTGTCCCACCCACTGGGTGCAGTGGGTATAAAGAGGAGCTTTGCTCACTCTAGAAAACAAAGAAGTCTTAGTAGATGTATAAGTCAGAAGTTATTCAATCAAGGTGACTTCTGTAACTACCACATCCTCTAGCAGTGTTTACATAGAAGAGAAGTCTCATTAGAATGAACCTTGACTTAAGTAGATTAAGCTGGGAGTAGGCAAAACAACAAAGCTCCCAGAATAGCTAAACCTGTCCTCCAACAGTCAGGCATGATGTTCCTGAATGAAAGACTCACGTTGCCTGTGACCCAGCCCCTTTATCCCAACTTAATATTTCTTAGCACAGGAAATGAAACTTAAAATTTGAGACAAATGGTTAAAACTATTCTTTTAAAGGTGGATTTTCAAGACAAGCAAGTGAACCATGTAAAATGGCAGCCAAGGCTTAGCGCAGCTCTCCAGTCCCAATACAAAACACAAGTATTAAGAATCATGAAATAGAATCTGACAAACACTGGTCTGCAAAATTAGACACGCCCTTTTCAAGAAGCGGATTTAGTATTGAAGCACCAGCCCAAATAGAGCGTTTTGAACTACAGATGAACTATCCAAAGCTAGATTGGCAAGACCGCACCTTTTTATTTTGGCGGGGAGGGGGAAGGGTGTCATGGGACACACCTGGGTCTTACTCCTGGCTCTCCCTGTGCCCAGCCGCTCACAAGGCACCCAGGAGGGATGGCGGGTTCTAGCCCTGGCCCGCCACCCCAGCAGAGCCTCACAACAAGCCAGACGACCCCCCACTCCCATGAGGGCCTCCATTTTCCACATCCGGACTTCCCTCTAGTCAGAACTCCACCCAGCAGACCGGCTCAAGCGGCCGTTTGCGGCTGCGCGGTTCATCAATAAATGCTGGATTTAGAGATGACTACAAGAGTATGCTACCCGCACGGCAGAGCCTGGCAAGCTACCCGTGTTGTATTTGATATGCCAAATACCAGTAACAATTATAGACCTCATTCCCATGACCTGATGGAATGGTTTGAGGCTCTTTATGTTCCTGGAGCAAGCAG
This sequence comes from Cryptotis parvus, assembly GCA_021461705.1. Classification (NCBI taxonomy): domain Eukaryota; kingdom Metazoa; phylum Chordata; class Mammalia; order Eulipotyphla; family Soricidae; genus Cryptotis; species Cryptotis parvus. Next base: position 5,577 of record JAJIBD010031801.1, read on the forward strand.
GTGCCCTCGGGCTCTACTTGCATGAGACAGGACATATGGAGATGTTACTGGTGCCTGCTCTAATAAATCGATGATGAACGGGAAGATAGTGATACAGTGACAGTGAGATGCATTTATTTATACCAGCTCCCTCTCTCCCTCCAGTGTTTTAACATAAGAGATAATCTCAGAGAAAGGAACTAGTCCCTGCATAATCATTTGTTTAGACCTGAAACAACTGTGGTACCACCCTACTTCTACACCTAGAAGCTGATTGGTTGATCTTTTTTGACATGACCCTCCCTGAAGATAGGATTACTTTTGAATATTTAGGGGACTGACTTAAGGTACTAGGATTCCTTTGGTGGGAGATTTGGACCCGAGAGCATGGTCTAAGTTCTGACCAAAAGCTAGGAGGTCTGGGGAATCCCATTATCTTGGATTGCAGTAGCAGAGCTTGTTTTATTGCTAATTAGTAAAAGCCTTTTGGAACTGTGCTGGACTCCTGAGTTTCATCCATTCCCGCTGGCTTCAGAAGTAGAAGGGAACTCATCTCCAATTTCATCAGGGACCCCAGTGGCTCCCTGACAGCATGTGTTCTCCTTTGTGTACTCCTTTGAGTGGTTAGTGGCATGACTAAGGGTGCAATATCCATGCTTCATGAGAGTTGAAGAGGTCGGGGATTGCTTAACACTTGTGAAAATGATGCAGTCTGTCTAAGGTAACACTGACTTATACCAACATAAAATCAGCATTGCTGTAACTTTAAAATTTCCTTGTTAAAATTAAAACATGAAATTGGGCCAGAGAGACAGGTGAGTAGTTGGAGCATAAGCTTTGCACGTGGGACCCCAGATTGATCCCAGCACTACATGGTGTCCTGACATGCTCAGGAGCGACTCCCCAACACAAAGTTAGGAGTAATCCCTTACTACTGATGAATGTGGCTCCCACGCCAAAACCAAAACCCCCCAAACAACAATAAAATAACTATTTAAAAATCCGAGATGATACAGTGGAAATATCACTTGATCACTTGACATCTGTTATTTGTTGATTTGCTCGAGTGGATGTCAGTAACATTTCCATTTTCCTGTCATGTGCCAGTGTAGCCCAATTGCATCTGCTTGCTTCAGGAATATGAAGAGGTTCAAACCGTTCGTTCAGAGTCTTGACAAAGAAGTCTGACTATCTTGTAGGTGGGCGGCCATGTGATTTTTTGACATCCCGTGGGATCCTAGCCCATAATAGCTCTAGTTCAGCGGTTGTCTCCAAGTTGCATTACATGCCCAGCCCATCTGATTTTCGATGCCTTGGCAAACGAGAGTATCCCTGATTCTTGATTGTCGACGGAGGTTGGAGCTCCGGATTCCTTCTTTCACTTGAGTGAGGCGTGATATTCCAAGCATAGCTCTTTCGATTCCTCTTTGGGAGACCCGTATAGCATTCTCATCCTGCTTTCGTAGGGCCCAGGTCTCTGAGGCATATGTTAATGCAGGGAGAACGGTGGAGTCGAAGAGATGTGCCCGGAGCCGGAGGTTCTTTGTCTTTTAGCTATTTCTTTGATGCTTTTGAAGGCATTTCATGCCACTCTCTTCCTCCTGCACAGCTCAGGTTTTAGGTCGTTCATCATGTTGGCTTCTCGACGTAGGTACACATAACTGCTGCATTCAGAGATGTTTGTTCCCTTGAGAGTGAATGGAGCATCTGGAATTAGTTCGTTTTACATGAACATTGTTTTGCTGAGATTCAGCTGTGGACCTACCTTTCCACATTCACGGTCAAAAGTCAGCCAATATCACAAAACTTCATAAATGTCCTTTCTTCCATTCCAGTGCCTTAGCCATAACAGATTTATTATGGAAGGGTTCTCCCCCATTATTTTCTATGTGTAATGAACTATATATAAATATTTGTGATATGTTTTATGTTTGGGAACGGTATAAAACAAACATAAAACATATCACAAATATTTATATATAGCTCATATATATGAACTATATATTCACATATATAGTTCATTTTATATATTCATATATATGGATATGTCGTCCCCACGTTCTCCCTTCTGAAATCCAACATGCCATTTCGTCAGTAAAGAAGGGAACAGCACCAGGCCCAGACAAAGTCAGACCCGAACACCTGAAGAATCTGCCTTCAGTACTCATTGTCGGGGAATGCTGCTAGGGTCCCCTGACAGTGTCAGGACAGAAGTTCTCTTCTACCTCTGAGGACGCCGGGAGAACAGATGAAAACTCACGCAGTCTGGTGCAGTTCCAAAAAGGCTTTTAATAGTACAAAAGCTCTTCCACAGCACTCCAATATAATGAACATACTCTAGCTCTGGTCAGAACTTAGACCATACAAAAGAGCCTGAATCTCCCACCAACGAGAGAAGATCTCACCCCATATGAGTCCTACCCAGAAGAAGGAGCAAAAGGCCAAAGAGCAAAAAGCCCAAAGCCAAAGCCAATAGCCAAAAGCAAAAGCCAAAAAACCGCAGGAACCAAAAGCCAAAAGTGAAAAGGCCCTAAGTGAAGGGGCCTCAAGTCAGTCCCCTTATATGCACCAAAGTAATCCAGGGAGGGTTGTGTCAACAAAGAACTCTAAACAGAGTGTAGTGCCACACCCTATTGCAGGTATAAACAAAGGTTACACCAAGGACTAATCCCGAGATTATCTCTTATGTAAAACACTAGAGAGAGAGGGCTGATATAAAGTAATACATCTTAATTTCATGAGCTTCATGTAATCTAGATGGTACTCACAAGGTCCTTCTAATTATTATCTGCACCAGGGTGATTCTGAGTATCTTGTTCTCGTGTACTGAAAAGGTCACTCTCGCCTGCTTAGAGCAAACTAGTATGATCCTTCCTATAGTCTTCCTTTAGTCTCAACGTAGCCAGGATGGTAGTCTCCTGGTAAATTCTAACTGTCCCACGCTGGGTGCAGTGGGTATAAAGAGGAGCTGTGCCCAATCTAGAAAACATAGAAGTCTTAGTAGATGTATAAGTCAGAAGTTATTCAATCAAGGTGACTTCTGTAATTGCCACACCCTCTAGCAGTGTTTACATAGAAGAGAGGTCTCATTAGAATGAACCTTGGCTTAAATAGATTAAGCTGGGAGTGGGCAAAACAACAAAGCTCCCTAACTAGCTAAACCTGTCATCCTAACAACTCATCAATATACTGGCTCAGCTCTTCACATGCTACCTATATGAATGCAAGGTGCCCTCCTAATGGAAAACCAGCAGGACAGTTCTACTGTTCAAGAAGGGAGACATCCACGACATTGGCAACTATCGCCCCATCTGCCTGTTGTCTATCATCTACAAGCTGTTCACTCGAGTCATCCTGAACAGGATTGGCAGAACATTAGATGAAGGACAACCATGCGAGCAAGCTGGCTTCCGAAAAGGATTCAGCACAGTCGACCATATCTACACGGTAACCAAGCTCATTAAAGTTTGTAGCGAGTTCAAACTTTGTCTCACGTTTATTGATTTAAAGAAAGCCTTTGATTTTGTGGAGACTGAAGTGGTCATTGAATCTCTAGCCAAATAGGGCATTTAAACCCAACACATCAAGATCCTTTGTGAGCTCTATTACAAATTCACCACCAGGATCTCACCATTCTACAAAAGAAGTGATCCATGACCATCCTCTTATTATATTTCTCTTTCTTTCTTTCTTTCTTTCTTTCTTTTCTTTCTTTCTTTCTTTTCTTTCTTTCTTTCTTTCTTTTCTTTCTTTCTTTCTTTCTTTCTTTCTTTCTTTCTTTCTTTCTTTCTTTCTTTTTCTTTCTTTCTTTCTTTCTTTCTTTCTTTCTCTTCTCTCTCTCTCTCTCTCTCTCTTCTTTCTTCTTTCTTTCTTTCTTTCTTTCTTTTCTTTCTTTCTTTCTTTCTTTCTTTCCTTCCTTCTTTTCCTTCTTTCCTTCCTTCTTTCCTTCCTTCCTTCCTTCCTTCCTTCCTTCCTTCCTTCCTTCCTTCCTTCCTCCCTCCCTCCCTCCCTTCCTCCCTCCCTCCCTCCCTTTTCCTTCCTCCCTCCCTCCCTCCCTTCCTTCCTTCCTTCCTTCCTTCCTTCCTTCCTTCCTTCCTTCCTTCCTTCCTTCCTTCCTTCCTTTCCTTTCTTTTTATGGAGGTTCTGCCGTGCATAAACTCCCCATATTACAGAAGCACAATTAACTATCTTCTGGTTTCTCTACAGAAAGGACATTGCTCTAATATAAAAATATGCAAAGGACATAAAGGAAAGAGAAAATCATTATTTACTCACATGTAAACCCAGAGGGAGGTCTGACTTTACAGGAGTGTCTGACTTGGAGATACTTGTGACTAACAGATAGGGAAGAAGAATAAAGGAAAGATTAAAGATAAACACAGTGGATTGGGAGTGCCCCATGGAAATGAGTGTGTCTCTAGATCACTGTGGTGAGTGTAATTCAAATAACCAGAGCTCCTGAGGAAGGAGAAAGGACAGACTAATGCTCAGTGCTGGGAACTATAATCCAACACTTAGATATCTGAACTTTATTTATTGTTTATTTGTCTTTTTGGGTCACACCTGGCAATGCTCAGGGGCTACTCCTGGCTCTGCACTTGCAATTACTCCTGGTGGTGCTCAGGGGACCACCTGGGATGCTGGGTATTGAAACCAGGTCGGCCGTGTGCCTTACCCTCTGTGCTATCGCTCTTGCCCCCATACATCTAAAATTTAAAATTAAAATTATAACTAAAGGTGTTAAAATCATGCTTTCCTATTTAATTTTGGGTGTTGATTCTCTTTCTGTACAAGCACATGTATGCGCATGTATGACCTACTCTATTCTGCGATGCAGAGCACTCAGTGTGGCTTCATTAGTTCCCTGTGTATGTATGTGCAGGTTATTTTCATCCTTACCAAAAACAAAGATGCACTAAACCCATATAAGTAACTTTGTGCACATTTATGAGTAAAGCTGGGAACTACTCCCTACAAACTAAATTTATGGACTAAAATTTGACTATTTGGCTAACTTCTACCCGTAATTTGTTTTTATTATGAACAGGGCTAGTTGAGATTGTGATTGATAGTTGTGGTGATTCCCAACTGGTAAAGATTGTGGTTTCCTAGTTTCTAAATTAAGCCTTTGCTGATAGGGACATCAAGCGGTGGTCATGTGGGGACAGTCAGAGAAGGTGGCCCCTGTGGCAGAGCCCTGGTTCTCCACTGTCCTAAGCAATTGTGCTCTGGAAAAAATTTGTAAATCGACTCTGTAGCTTGAAATCTGTAGTTAACTGAACTGCCTATTTATTTATTAATTATTATTATTATTATTGCTTTTTGGGTCACACCCAGTGATACACAGGGGTTACTCCTGGCTCTTCGCTCAGGAATTACTCCTGGCAGTGCTCGGGGACCATGTAGAATGCCGGGGATCGAACCTGGGTCGGCTTCATGCAAGGCAAATGCCCTCCCCACTGTGCTATCGCTCAGGTCCCTGAACTGCCTGCTTAAACCTGTTGATGCTGGTGAACTACCAGCGACTCACGCTTGGATATGGCATAATTAACACCTATTACAGTCCTGTGTCTATGTGTTAGATATTATTACTAAACATGTCTGAGGGGATTTCATCTCTTTTTTTTTTCAAAATTTCATTTCTTTTTTTGCAGTAAGTTATCAAATAATTTCTTATAATCATGCTCAGTCAATTTTTTGGCTGTTAGTTTCTGATTCTAAAGTCTTTCCTTTTTTTCATGCTTTTGGGCCACAGCCAGTGTCCGCAGTTTACACCTGGCTCTGCACTCAGCATCACTCCTGGTGGGATTGGTGGGGGGTGGGGACCAGATGTGCTGGAGTTCAGACCTCAGCCAGCCACATGCAAAAAAAGCATTATACCCGCTGCACTATGTCTCTGGTCCCTAAATCACTTGATCACTTGACATCCTGTTATTCATTGATTTGCTCGAGTGGGCGCCAGTAACATTTCCATTTGACCCTATCACGTGCCAGTGTAGCCCAATGGCATCTGGTTGTTTCAGGAATACGAAGAGCCTCAAACCATTCGTTCAGGGTCTTGACAAGGAAGTCTGACCATCTTGTATGTGGGTGGCCATGTGATCTTTTGACATCCCGTGGGATCCAGTCGGTAACGGCTCTAGTCCAGCGGTCATCTCCAAGTCGCATTACATGTCCAGCCCATCTGATTTTCGATGCCTTGGCAAATGAGACAGCATCCCTAACTCTGTAGCAGCGACGGAGTTTGGAGCTCCAGATTCCTTCTTTCACTTGAGTGAGGCATGATATTCCAAGCATAGCTCTTTCAATTCCTCTTTGGGAGACCTGAATAGCATTCTCATCCTGTTTTCGTAGGGCCCAGGTCTCTGAGGCATATGTTAATACAGGGAGAATGGTGGAGTTGAAGAGATGTGCCTCTAAATAAATAGATAGATAGATAGATAGATAGATAGATAGATAGATAGATAGATAGATAGATAGATAGATAGATAGATAGATAGATAGATAGATAGATAGATAGATAGATAGATAGATAGATAGATAGATAGAAAGAGAGAGAGTTTCAGTTAAATGGCCACATTACTGCTAACACATTTAGTATGGAGACAGCAATATTTCTGAGACAAAGCCCCACTCCAGGGACTGGCTCCATCTTCACGCATGTTGAGCATTTGGTAGTTGTCCGGTGATGACTGAGGTTAGCGCTGATGTTTGCTTGTCAGCTGTGTGAGCAACCCGGTGAAACAGTGGCGTGGGGGGGGGGCAGCACTGCCCCCCTGCTGACTTTAATACTCTGGGGGCTATTCCCGCCCCTCCTGATGCCTCTCAGCTGGGCTTTGGGCCTTTCTATGTGTCTGCTCTGAAGTTTCTTTTTCTTGTTTCGATTCTTCCTATTTATTTGGGTGATTTTCTGTGTCTGCTGTTGCAGTGCCACAGCTGGGTCTGCTGTCAGCAACTGGCCATCTTTTGAAATTCAGTGAACCAGGTTATAAAAGCAGCCAGCTAGTTGGGCCTGTTAGGGTTTGGAGTCACAAGTTCTTAGGAATCACAAAGAAACCAGCCAGTAATGCAAAAGCGAGAGGAGTTTATTTAAACTAGCTCACTAGGGTCAAGCTCTAAGGCACGCAGGCCAAAGCAAGACCCAGTAAGGGGGAGCTTTAGATTATATAGCCACTATTCATGTCATAAAGAAGAACATGATTCAAAGAAAGAAATCACCAAAGTTGCACAAATGGGTTGGGTTGCTATGTCCCGGGATGGCCTAAATGCCAGTATGCCTTGCCTGCACCCGAGCGGCTTCTAGATAACAAGAGGGACAGTGAAACTGTTACTTTTCAAGACTGCCAGGCTGAGCCTGCCCGAATGTCCTTCCCAAGGCCATATGGGTGGTGATGACGAGCCCTCGGTGAACTTTCCACAGCAACATGGGGGCCTTTTGGCTCATTGAACCTGCCTGCCATTTTTGCTCACATAACAGGCCTTGACATCAACTTAGGGATTTCCGGCTCTCTTGGTTAACTTCACTTGTATCACTTGTCTTTCCGTTGTTCATCAATTTGCTCGAGCGAGCACCAATAACATCTCCATACATCTTGTTGCATGCTAGTGCAGCCCACAGGCATAGTGCAGCTCCAGGAATATGAAGAGCCTCAGACCATTTCTTCAGGTCATGGGAATGAGGTCTATAACGACTCAGGTAGCTTGCCAGGCTCTGCCATGCGGGTGGTATACTCTCAGTTGTAGGCTCTCATTTCGTGCATTTACTGATAAACCACAATGGGGAGAAATCAGCTTTTCTCTTGGGTGGAGCTCTGAAGAGCTGTGGAGACCCTCATGGTGTGGGGGTTCCTGTGGCTTCTTGCAAAGCTCTATTGGGATGGCAGGTCAGGGCTAGAACTCACCATCCCTCCCAGGTGCCTCATGTTCAGCTGAGCACAGGGAGAGCCGGTAATAGCTCAGCCCCATGAGTCTGAGTCTCTTGGATAACTACAGACATACAAAGCCTGGGAAGTGAAAGTAGAGTCAAGTTTGAACATCAGAGTGCTCTGGTTTATCAGAGAGCTCAGTTACTGCAGCCCACTTACAGCAGGAGGAAACGTTGAAGAGCTGATTGGCAGCTGCCCTCAGCAGCGACTCGCAAACAGCCCTGAGGTTCAGCGTTGATCGAAAGATCCCTTATCTGATAAAACTCAGGCTTCAAGGGGAAACTGGGAAGGAAAGGCTTCAGAGGAGTTTGCCCTGGGATCATGGGTCTCCACCTGGCACAATGCAGTTTTTTATTTTTTATTTTTTGCTTTTTTGGGTCACACCCGACAATGCTCAGGGGTTACTCCTGGCTCTGCACTCAGGAATTACTCCTGGCGGTGCTGGGGGACCATATGGGATGCCGGGGATCGAACCGGGCCGGCACAGGCCGGCTGCGTACAAGGCAAATGCCCTACCCGCTGGGCTATCGCTCCAGCCCCGCACAATGCAGTTTTTACAAAAGCCCCTGAACAAAGGAGTCAGACATCTACTTCTTTTCGAGGGTGGAGACAGTGAGTGTGTTATCAGCCAGGTTGGCCCTACTGATGAGAGGCCATCTGTTTGCTGACCTGTGTGGAGGCCAGTATGTTAAACCTGACCTTTGGTTAACAAGCTGCCTCCCAGCTTGCCCGGGATAATGGTGTGCAGAGGATGAGGTAAAGGCCGCTGAGATGGAGCTTGGAGTATCACTGACTACATGCACCTCTCATGTCGGCTTTACAGAACCCTCTCTCTTTACCCTGGTCACTTGTCACTTGTCTTCCCATTGTTCACCAATTTGCTTGAGTGGGCACCAGTAACATCTCCATATGTCCTGTCCAGTGCTAGTGTAGCCCAAGGGCATCTGCTTGCTCCAGGAACATGAAGAACCTCAAACCATTCCTTCAGGTCAAGGGAATGAGGTCTTTAATTGTTACTGGTATTTAGTGATACCAGTATCTAGTGAAATTAGCATCATTTTCTTGTCCTGCAGTAGAAATATTGGAAACAGGTCTTGACTGAATCATACTAAAGGAAAGGGTTGGGTGCAGCGGGTAAAGTGTTTGCCTTCCACACACTGACTTCCCGGCACCACGTCTTGTTGGATGACAGGCCTAGCTAGCTTGGGAGCTGTTTAATCCACTCACAGTTTATTTATATGTTTTTTATTTATATGATTTTTTAAGCAACCAAATAATCTTTGATCACTTGACATCCTGTTATTCATCGAGTTGCTCGAGCGGGCGCCAGTAATATTTCCATTTGACCCTATCACGTGCCAGTGTAGCCCAATGGCATCTGCTTGCTTCAGGAATACGAAGAGCTTCAAACCATTCATTCAGGGTCTTGAAGAAGAAGTCTGACCATCTTGTAGGTGGGCGGCCATGTGATCTTTTACATCCCGTGGGATCCAGTCGGTAATGGCTCTAGTCCAGCGGTCGTCTCCAAATCACATTACATGTCCAGCCCATCTGATTTTCAATGCCTTGGCAAGCGAGACAGCGTCCCTGACTCTGGAACAGAGACGGAAGTCGGAGCTCCGGATTCCTTCTTTCACTTGAGTGAGGCGTGATATTCCAAGCATAGCTCTTTCGATTCCTAAATAATCTTTATTTCTAAGTTATTTACACAGTAGCTCTAAGGGGTAGGAGACAAAAATAAGTTAAACTCTAAGTTTCTGTCCTCATAACTGCTCACTGACTTATTTGTTGAAGGCCCCTTTTTGTACCTGCTATGTAATATGGCAATAAAAGGATCATTTTGTTAGGAAAGAGTCGACTGCTAGCTTCTTGTGCCATCTCTCGCCAGGTTCTGACTTCAGAGCCCCTGCCCACTGGCCAGCCTAATGCTCCCTTTCCAAATGGAAAGGTCGCTGCTCTTTGGACTGGGCAGGGGAAAGAACAGAGCTAAGGACTGGAAACATTTTTACTTTGGGGGTAGGAACAACTGGGTAGGCGTTTGCCTTTGCACGTGGCTGGACCAGGGTGATCCCTGGGGCCCCATATGATCCCTGAGCACAGCCGGGTATGGCCCTAAACAGCATTTCTTTTTACTTTTTTAGTTGGCAGGATTTTACGAAACTTCAGATTGATCCGCGGGGCCAGCACCTTTTTGTGGATGGGAAAGCTGTGATGCCAGTATGTGTTGGTCAGGGGGTTCATCATCAGGAGGCTCCTGTGGGCCAGCTGCAGCCTGACCATGGCCACTCTCCGGGCGGGCTCCTTCCTTCGGGACTGCCAGTTGCGGAAGAAGTCCCAGCAGGCCCCGAAGGACACAGATGCGATGGGGCCCCCAGGAGCCAGCTCCTGCTCAGCGTCCCGGTGCTCCCCCAATGTGGTCGCAGTCATCCCTATACCTGTTGACCAGCACGAAGTTGAAGGTCTGTCCAGTCACCTCAGAGAACTGATTGAGGATGCGCTGGGGAATGGGGATCCAGGACCGGGGTGTCAGAGTCAGGCCAGAGAACGAGTAAGTCAGCCCTGGGTCCCCTGCTTCCTGGGTGCCGCATGCCACTTCCCAAACACCTGCACTTTGGCCAGAGCACCTGGGAAACATTCCACTTCCTTCTCCAACGCTAGGAAAATCTTATTGGCCTCGGCTTTGTGGAACGGGAACGTGTAATGCAGCCCAGGCCCTCTGCTCGGATTTGCTGCCAGCTGGGGCCCACCAGGTCCCAGCCCCAGGCGCTGTTTTCCTAGGCCTTTTCCTGCTGCTTTCCTGGTCTTCAGCCAACGCTGAGGGGCCTTCTGTCGCCTGCTCCTGCACCCTTGTTCCCAGAGGGCTGCTCAGAGCAGCCTTGATCAGAAACCTGTCCATCTGTCTCCACAGGCTGCCCCTGGGAGCCAGGTTCCTTTTCACCCAGCCAAAGTGGGAGTGCTGTGCTGCCTGGCCCTGAGCATTACCGGAACAGGAAAGGGCAGAAATCATCGAGCAAAACAATTAAACTGAGTTAACCAGCTCAGTGGGGCAGAGGAATTAAGAGCCTATTTATCTGTTCTTAAGCCAGGGTTTATGCTAATAAGATCTCTCTTTTGTTATTTACTATGACTTCTATGTTATCTAGATTGGGCACAGCTCCTCTTTAGACCCACTGGACCCAGTGTGGGACAGTTAGAATTTACCAGGAGACTACCACCCTGGCTATGTTGAAACCATCTTTTAAGATTATAGGAAGGATAATACTAGTTTGCCCTCATGCAGGTGAGCCACGACCCTTTCAGTACACGAGAACAAGATGCTCAGAATCACCCTGGTGCAGATAATAAATAAGAAGAACCTTGTGGGTACCATCTAGATTACACGAAGCCCATGAAATTAAGAAATATTACTTTATACCAGCCCTCCTCTCTCTCCAGTGTTTTACATAAGAGATAAACTTGGAAGAAGGGATTAGTTCTTGACATAATCATTTGTTTATTTATTTATTTTTAATTATTTATTTAGACCTGTAGTAGGGTGTGGCACCACCCTACTATACTCTTCTACTCTCTAGAAGCTGTCTAGTTGTTCTTTGTTGACAGGACCCTCCCTGAAGTTAGGATTACTTTTGTGTATATAAGGGGACTGGCTTGAGGTACTGCACCCACTTTGGTGGGACTCTCTCTGGTGGGATTCTCTTTGATGGGAGACTTGGGCCTTTGTGTATGGTCTAAGTTCTGACCAGAGCTAGAGGTCTTCCATTATATTGGATTGTGGTGATAGAGCTTGTTGTACACTTAAAAGCCTTTTGGAACTGTGCCAGACTTGTGAGTTTTTATTCATTTCCCAGTGGCCTCGGAGGTAGAAGAGAACTTCTGTCCTGATACTGTTGGGGACCCCAACAGCTCCCTGAACTCTTCAAGGAGTGACCAGACTCGTGAGTTTTTATCCATTTCCGGTGGCCTCGGAGGTAGAAGAGAACTTCTGTCTCGATACTGTTGTGGACCCCAACAGGTCCCTGAACTCTGCAAGGAGTGAGCCTTGAGAGCTGAGACAGGAGTAACAGCAAAATGCACACATGCATATACATGAGTGCGTGTGTGTGTGCACGTGTGCTCTCTCTCTCTTACACACACGCACACTTCTCTCTCTCTCTCTCTCTCTCTCTCTCACACACACACACACACACAGAAAGCATGGGATTAGGGATGGTTGGAAAGGGCGGTAAGAGAAGCAAACAGGAAGTGACGTGACCCAGAGAAGTGACAGACCAGCTCCTGTGAAGGGACCTTGTCCTTCCTTCCTCCTCAGGAGGTCTGGGCATTATTTTTTGAAAGTTCCTTTGCTTATGGCATTTTGCTTGACTATTCCACTAGACTGAATTCATTGGGAATAGACTGTGCTTTTGTGTTCTTGGCCACATCTGGCAGTATTTGGGGGCTACTATTGGATCTGTGCTTGAATCCCTGTAGTTCTTAGGGGCGCCACAGAGCTGGGGATGGTGCCGACCTGTATGCAAAGCATGCACCAGCCCGTCAAGCTGTCTCTCTGGCCCTAGATCTTGTGTAACACATTTATAATATATATTGAACAAATGTTTGTTAAGATTATTTTCTAAAATAATTAGTAAACATCCATTCAGCCCAGCATATTGTTGGAGGCACTGCATGTGCCAGGTTCTGGTGACAAGGGAGTGTGGGCTGAGGAGTGCTTCACGGGCAGAGTGCATGAGGGGGAGCCCTGTTCAATCCCTCAGCCTAGAACCGGAGCACTGCTGGGTGTGGCCTTCCCTCCCCTTTTTTCAGCAAAACAAAACAAGAAAACCAACAAAAAACCCCATACCAAAAAAATGGGAGTTTACAGATTAGGGTAAGGGTGGTGAATGACCCTCCCCCACTCCAGCGATGTAGCTTTCCTGAAATCTGTGGTCTGGCCCTGATTCATGAGGGAGAAACATATATGCTTCTTATAGGCTGCCTGCCTGTCTGTCGCATGGTTCAAAAATAACGCAAATAGGGGCCGGAGCAATAGCACCGCCGATAAGGCCTTGCACATGGTGGACCTGGGCTCGATTCCTGGCATCCCATATGGTTTTCCTGAGCACTGTGTTATGACAAGTGGCATTAGAGCTGAGTGGGGAGAAAATCAAACACCAGGGTTCAGAGCAGTAGTATAGTTGGGAGGGCATTTGCTTTGCATGGTCAACCTGGATTCGATCCCTAGCTCCATGACACCATACTGATTTCCATATGGTCCGTGAGCACCACCGGGAGTAATTCCCTAGTGCAGAGCCTGGAGTAATCTCTGAGCACTGTCGGGTGTGACCCAAAAAGCCAAATCAAATAAACAGAAAATCAAGCACCAGGGAGAGACCTGATTAAGTATTATCTAGGATTCTTTGTGGAAACCAGAGAGGGGTACTCTCAATTTCTTTTTCTTTTTTCTTTTTCTATGTTTTTGGTGTTTTGAACTACACTGGCTATGCTCAGGGCTGAGTTTTGGCTCTTCACTCAGGGACCACTTCTGGTAGGCACAGGGGACCATATGGAGTGCCAGGGATCAAACTCAGGTTGGCTATGTGCAAGGCCAGCCCCTTAACATTTTGTAAAGCTTACTTGAAATAAAATGTATGCAAGATACATTTTAGTAAGAGTAACAGTTTTGGTCAACTGACCATACCATGTAAATCACTAAGCCAGATGCGCCTCTCATTTCCTCTTCTTGCTATTACCCCCCCCCAAAATAGCAGATGTTTGATTCAGAAGACCACAGAGTATCTGTGCCTACAACTAGTGTTTTCACTTGGTAGTTTGGCTCTAGGAACATGCCTGGGGGGTACTCAGGGCTTACTCTTGGCCAGTTAGAGATCACTTTTGGTGGGACTTGGGGACCAGATGGGGTGCCAGGGCTCGAACCATGTGTAAGGCAAGTGCCCTGCTCACTGTTCTCTCCAGCCCCTGCCTTGAGTGTTTTAAACCAGTGTTCTTCAACCTTTTTCCACCTGCAGACAGACATGACAGCTGATTCTTTTTTTTTTTTTTTTTTTTTTTGGGTCGCACCCGGCGATGCTCAGGGGTTTCTCCTGGCTCTGCACTCAGGAATTACTCCTGGTGGTGCTCGGGGACCATATGGGATGCCGGGGATTGAACTGGGCGGGCATGGGCTGGCCGTGTGCAAGGCAAACACCCTACCCGCTGGGCTATCGCCCGGCTCCCAACAGCTGATTCTTTTTTTAAAAAATTATAATTTTGCTTTTTGGGTTCATACCCGGCGATGCTCAGGGTTCCTTCTGGTTCTGCAGTCAGGAATTACTCCTGGCAGTGCTCAGGGGACCTTATGGGATGCCAGGGATTGAACCCTGGGTTGGCCGCATGTAAGACAAATGCCCTCCCCGCTGTGCTATCGTCCGGTCCCAGACAGACGCTTTTAAACAGCAGTGCTCGGGCTTGTGTAGCTTGTATATCTGTTTGTTTAAACCTCATTTTTCTTTCTTTTTTTGGAAGGAGGTTGTTGGGCCATGCCCAGTGTGCTGAATTTCCTGTTGCTGCTGTGACTTTGAGATGGATTTAGAGATGGAGGCAGACATCTGAAATGAGCTTTAGCACGAGTAACTCAGGTGTCAGAGGCCTGTATTGCTTCTTGGAAGGTAGAGTAGGGGAGAATGAAGTTACTTGGATTTTCCCCCCCTAGCGTTTAGAGACTGCTTGTGTCCCTCACACTGTAACATGCCTAGGAACAAGAGTAAGGAGGAGTATGACCTGCCCAGCCCCTCACAGCCCCCATAGGCTGACTCAGGTGGAATCCACACGGTGTCATGGAGAAACGCTGGCTGGGCCACAGTCGGCACTGTCTCAGGACTTACCCCTGGCTGGGCTTGGGGGGATTATATAGGGAGCCAGGGAGTGAACCTGCATCAGTTGTATCCAAAGCAAGTGACTGGTTTTCAGGGAGTGATGGTTCTCAGGCCCTGGTTCCATTTCTCTTTAATGTTTAATGTATCCCCCACCCGTCACCCAGAAAGCACATTTTCTCAAATCTGTGGTGTTTAGCAACCAGTTCATGGACTGGTGCCAGTCTGCAGGCATTAAAGGTTCAAAATCACTGGCCTAGACCTGTGTAACTTTACTAGTAAGTATTTTTGGTTTTTCCTCTGAAGGAAGCAGTTAGGAACAAAGAGAAATAAAAGGTGTGAAAGCTTGTTTGCCTGTCTATCAATCAGTCATGAGCGCTGTCTTCACTGAACCCCTCTCAGGACTCCCTGGCTGCTTTATGTATTTGTGTCTGTGCCCGCACTTAGAGCAAAATGTCCACCCTTACCACGAGCACTGAAAGCCCAGTGGGGCTGCTGCCTCCGGATACAGGAGCACAGCGACCAGCTCTGTTGTCTGTTGGATACATGAATGATTCTAGTCTCAGAATCACCTACCAACCAGATGGAACCAGACTGTGAAATGTTTTTGAGGGTAGATAATTAACACTTACAGATATATAGCTCAGACTGTGGAACACAGTTCATGGCAGGATGAGAATCACTTCTCTTGGAAGGAGGACAGTGTGGACACAACACTGGGCTTGAACTGCTCACAAGGAACCAGTTCAGCGCCACAAACCTCGGAGTAGCTGTCTAGTCAGGCACATGATATGCAATTTCCAGAAGGCGAAAGGGACTTCTCTGTTTCCTCAGACCTGTGGAATCTGGCCTTTGTCAACTTTATTTTTGGTTTGTCGTGTTTTCCAAAGAGATTGGTCTTTTCCTTATTTTAACATCCCTCCAGTGAAGGTGGAGCTTCAGATTATTTCTTCCCCAACCAGAGCAGATCTCTTCCTGGATCTCCATTCTTAGCTGGCCATTTTCTGCTAGAGAGGCAGTGATGTGGTGTCATGGATTAGGCCTCCTTCCCAGAAACTAAAGCTTCCCTGCATTATTTACTTATTATTATTTGGTTTTTGGGTCACATCCAGCGATGTACTGGCTTTGCCTTTTAGGAATCACTCCTGGCAGTATTTGGGGGACTATATGGGATGCCAGGGATTGAACTGGGTCAACCCTGTGCAAGGCAAATGCTCACACCTGCATTATTTACGCTTTATCACATAGGACTGATTCAGTTCCTTCATAAAACGGAATGATGTCTGACAGTGTTTCCAGGGCCAACGTCGGGGCTTGCTGGTCTAAGTCGCAGACTTGTTTGCTGTAACCAGCAAAGCTGCAGCAGGGCATCTGAGTGTCAGGAATGGTAGTTCCCCTGGAGTGGGAATCTTGGGAGAGTGATCACTTTGCGGGAGTGATGACTTCACATGCGCCTCCTGCGTGTGAAATCCTTGTCCATGGACTGCAATACAGTAAGCGGCTTTAGGACTGTTTCCGACATGTATATCACGAAGACATTTCATCCTTCGTACACTTTCTCTCTGGGAAAATGCTACAATGTCCATGGAATAGGGTGGAAAATGCAGGGGTCCTTTTCAGATTATGTTTAAAATTAGTCACCCAGTGAGCAGGCCTTATAGGCAGATTTTTTAGGACCTACATGAATCCTTAGAGGAAACAAAATATTGTGAGTCTTACAGTGGTAGTAAGTCATGAGGGAAGGAAGTGAATAGACAGGGAATTCCCCTCGCCCCTGGAGAGCTGATGTTAATCCTCGAAACTTTAAACATGCGAGCTTGCACAGCCAAAGGGATTCTTTTATATTTTTTCAATTTTTATTTTTATCATACCACTGTGAGCTATACAAAGATATTCATGATTGGGTCTCAGTCATTCAGTGCTCCAGCACCTGTGCTCCCACCACACTTCCCAACATCAGTATCTCCAGCCTCCCTCCACCTCTCCCAGCCTGCCTCTATGGCAGGCATTTTTCTTCTTCTTCTATTTCTTCTCTCTCTCTCTCTCCCTTCTCTTACATATTGTAGCTTGCAACACATACATTTAGGGGTTATCATGTATATCCCCAAAGGAATTTTTATTTTTATTTTTTTTGGAAAGAAATGGACTGGCTTTATTTGAGACTGTGAACTGACCAAAGGCTATTAAGTCTAGATAAATCCAATTCTTTTTTAAATTTTTTTTTATTATATCACTGTGAAATATACAATTACAGATAGCATGCAGCCTCAAACACAGCTGGGGGAAGCTGGAACTCGGCTCTCCCCAGGCTCAGCTGACCATGGGGCTCCGAGGAGGACAGATGGGTTTTGGGAGTGGGCCCATCACCTCTGGGGGTCCCGGAAGCAGCCGGATGAGACCCATCCACCACACTATCCACCACCTTCACTGTCCGGACACTGGGATGCTACCTCAAGACCAGATTAACAGATCAAAACGAAGTTCCGAGCCCAGGTAGGCAGCTCCCAGAAGCGGGAACCACTGGGAATTCGTCAGCTGGAATCAGGGGTTGGCCCTTCCCCCCTCCATTTTGTCGAGCCTGGTGGCCCCCACCCAGGAGCTGCCCTGGGGCGACCAGCCATAGCATGCAGTCTCAAACGCAGCTGGGGAAGCTGGAACGCGGCTCTCTCCAGGCTCAGCTGACCATGGGGCTCCCAGGGAGGACAGATGGGTTTTGGGAGTGGGCTCATCACCTCTGGGGGGGTCCCAGAAGCAGCTGGTTGAGACTCGCTCACCACACTAGCCGCCACCTTCGCTGTCCAGACGCTGACCATGAGGCCCCTAAGTCGCGCGGCCAGCAGCACGGTCCATCAAACTAGTGGAAACAGTTATGTCCTTTAATGCACTGCATTCTAAGATGTGTAGGAAACTTAGGCAGGAGGGAGAGATAGAGAGGAGAGAAAAGACATACACAACCCGCCAAGTAGTTGAGGTGTGGGAGGTGGGAGGGAGGGTGGGGACATTGGTGATGGGAGATGGGTTCGGGTGGAGGGATGGTTGTTGGAACACTGTAGAACCAAAATTCTACATGAGCATCTTGCAATTGTATGTCTAAAAGTGGTGTAATAAAATTTGGGGGGAAAAAGAAATAGGAAATCTCAAAAAAATATTAAATAACTTGGGAAAATAGTAGCAAAAAAATATACAATTACAAATGTGTTCATAATTGGTTCTTGGTAATACAGTATTCCAGCACCCATCCCTCCACCAGTGCCCCATTCCCACCACCAATATACCCACACCCCCTCCCACCCACCCCCAGGCTGCCTCAATAGCAGGTACACCCTCTTTTCCTCTATTTCTCTCTCTGTCTCTGTCTTTGTATCCTTCTCCCTCTTCTTTTATACATTTGTGGTAGCCCTGCAGACAATTAGGGTTTATCATGTAAGTCTCTTTGTGTATATTCAATGGTGAGTTCTAGTCTGACATTACCATTTCCCCAAATTTAGTAAAACACTGGTATATATTTATATCCCATTAATGAATTCAGTCATTCTATATGCTGTCCTTTTCCTTCTGACTAATTTCACTCAGCATGATAGTCTCCATGTCCATCCATTTGCAGGTAAATTTCATAATTTTGTCTTTTCTGACAGCTGCATAGTATTCCATTGTTTAGATGTACCACAGTTTCTTTAGCCAGTCCTCTGTTCTTGGGCACTTAGGTTGTTTCCAGATTCTAGCTATTGTGAATAGTGCAGCGATGGATAAAGAAGTACAGATAGTGTTTCTGCTATGTGTTTTTGGGTCTCCAGGGTATATTCCCAGGAGTGGTATTGCTGGATCAAATGGGAGCTCAATATCTAGTTTTCAGAGGAATGTCCATATTGTTTTCCAAAAAAGGCTGGACCAGTCGGCACTCCCACCAACAGTAGATGAGAGTCCCCTTTTCCCCGCATCCACGCCAGCACCGGTTGTCCTTGCTGTTTTGGATGTGTGCCAGTCTGTGGTGTGAGATGATACCTCATTGTTGTTTTGATTTGCATCTCCCTGATGATTAAAGATGAAGAGCACTTTTTCATATGCTTTTTGGCCATTCAAATTTCTTCTTTTTGGAAGCTTCTGTTCATTTCTTCTCCCCATTTTTTTGATGGGGTTGGCTGTTTTTTTTCTTGTGAAGTGCTACCAGTGCCTGATATATCCTGGATATTAACCCCTTGTCAGATGGGTATTGGGTGAATATTCTTTCCCACTCTGTGGATTGTCTTTGTATCTTGGTCACCATTTCTTTTGAGGTGCAGAAGCTTTTCAATTTTATATAATCCCATTTGTTTATCTTTGCTTCCATTTGCTTGGTCAGTGGTGTTTTCGTCTTTGAAGATGCTTTTTAGTTTCGATGTCGTAGAGCGTTTTTCCTATGTTTTCTTCGATGTACCTTATAGATTCATGTCTGATGTTGAGATCTATAATCCATTTTGATCTGACTTTTGTGCATGGCATTAGAAGGAGGTCTAAGTTCATTTTTTACACGTAGCTGCCCAGTTTTCCCAGCACCATTTGTTGAAGAGGCTTTCTTTGCTCCACTTAATATTTTTTGCTCCTTTATCGAAGATTAAGTGGTTGTATATTTGAGAGTGTGTTTCAGGATATTCAGTTCTATTCCATAGGTCTATGGGTCTGTCTCTATACCAATACCACACTGTCTTAATTACGACTGCTTTGTAGTAGAGTTTGAGGTTGGGGAAAGTGATACCTCCCATCTTCTTTTTCCCAAGGATTGCTTTAGCTATTTGTGGGGGTTTATTATTCCATACAAATTTCAGGAGTGTTTGTTCAATTTCTTTGAAGAACATCATGGGTATCTTTATAGGGACCGCATTGAATCTGTATAAAGCTCTAGGGAGTATTACCATTTTGATAATGTTAATCCTTCCAATCCATGAGCAGGGAATGTGTCTCCATTTCCTCAGGTCCTCTTTTATTTCCTGAAGTAATGTTTTGTAGTTTTCTTTGTAGAGATCCTTTACATTCTTTGTCAAACTGATTCCTAGGTATTTGATTTTCTGTGGTGCAACTGTGAATGGGATAGTTTCTTTAATGTCCCTTTCTTCTCTTTCATTATTTGCATATAGGAAGGCCATTGACTTTTGGGTATTGATTTTGTACCCTGCCACTCTACTATAGGAATCTATTATTTCTAGGAGCTTCTTGGTAGAGAGTTTAGGGTTTTCCAGGTATAATATCATGTCATCTGCAAATAGTGACAGCTTGGCTTCTTCCTTTCCTATCCGGATGCCCTTAATGTCTTTTTCTTCCCCTGATTGCTATGGCAAGTACTTCCAGTACTATATTGAATAGAAGTGGTGACAGTGGGCAGCCTTGTCTTGTCCCTGATCTTAAGGGGAAGGCTTTCAGTTTTTCCCCATTGAGAATGATGCTCGCTGTGGGCTTGTAGTAGATGGCCTGGATTATATTGAGGAAGGTTCCTTCAATTCCCATTTTACGGAGAGTTTTTTATCATGAACGGGTGTTGGATCTTGTCAAATGCCTTCTCTGCATCTATTGATATGATCATATGGTTTTTATTTTTCTTTTTATTGATATGATGTATTATGTTGATTGACTTGCAGATGTTGAACCATCCTTGCATTCCCGGGATGAATCCCACTTGGTCATGGTGTATAATCTTTTTGATGACTCTTTGGATTCTATTTGCTAGTATTTTATTGAAGATCTTAGCATCTGTGTTCATCAGGGAGATTGGTCTGTAGTTTTCCTTTTTTGTGACATCTCTGTCTGCTTTGGGTATCAGGGAGATATGTGCCTCGTAGAAGCTATTTGGGAGTGTTTCTGTTTCTTCAATTTCCTGGAAGAGCTTGAAAAGGATTGGGAGTAGGTCCTCTTTAAAGGTTTGGTAGAATTCACTGGTGAATCCGTCTGGACCTGGGCTTTTGTGTTTTGGGAGACTTTTGATTACTGATTCCATCTCCTCGATGGTGATAGGTTTGTTGAGGTATTCCAAATCTTCTTGTTGCAGCCTTGGGAGGCTATAGGAATTCAGGAATTTGTCCATTTCTTCTAGGTTCTCTTGTTTCGTGGCATACAGACTCTCATAGTAATCTCTGATGATCTTTTGAATTTCTGTGGTTTCTGTTGTGATGTCCCCTTTTTCATTTCTGATTCTATTTATTTGGGTTCTCTCTTTTCCTTTTCTTACAAGTCTTGCAAGTGGTTTGTCAATCTTGTTTATTTTTTCAAAGAACCAGCTCTTGGTTTTGTTGATCTTCTGGATTGTTTTTTGACATTCCATCTCATTGATTTCCACTCTAAGCTTTATTATTTCTTTCTTTCTGCCTGGGTTGGGCTCCTTTTGCTGATCACTTTCTAAGATCTTAAGTTGTGAAGTCAGACTGTTTATGATGGCCTTTTTCTCTTTTCTGATGAATGCTTGAAGAGCTATGAACTTGCCTCTTAACACTGCTTTTGCTGTATCCCACAAGTTCTGGTAATTCGTGTCTTCAGTCTCATTTGTTTCCAGGAATTTTTTGGATTTCCTCTTTGATTTCTTTTTATGACTTGCTGGTTGTTCAGCAGTGAGCTGTTTAGTTTCCAGGTGCTTGGTATTATCCCCCTCTATTTTGTGTGCGATTAACTTCTATTTTCAGTGCATCATGGTCTGAAAAAATAGTTGACACAATTTCTATCTTCTTGATTTTATGGAGGTATGATTTATGGCTCAGCATGTGGTCTATTTTGGAGTATGTTCCATGTGCGCTGGAGAAGAAAGTGTATTCAGCTTTTTGGGGATGAAATGCCCTGTATATGTCTACCAGCCCTCTTTCTTCCATCTCTTCTTTTAGGGCCAGTATTTCCTTGGTAAGTTTCAATTTTGTTGATCTATCAAGAGTTGATAGAGCAGTGTTGAAGTCTCCAACTACAATTGTGTTGCTGTCAATGTCTTCTTTGAAGTCTATTAGTAGTTGTTTTAGGTATTTTGCTGGCCCCTCATTTGGGTGCATATATGTTTAGTAGTGTAATTTCTTCCTGATATATGTCTCCCTTGATTATTAAGAAGTGACCTTCACTGTCCCTTCTGACCTTCTTCAACCTGAAGTCTATGTTGCTCGGATACCAGTATGGCCACCCCGGCCTTTTGTAGGGTTTGAGTGAAGGATTGTTTTCCAGCCTTTACTTTGAGCCTATCTTTGCTCCAATTATTCAGTTGTGTTTCTTGAAGGCAGCAGAATGTCAGATTCAATTTTTGATCCATTTTGCCACTCTGTGTCTCTTAACTGGTGCATTTAGACTGTTGACATTGAGAGAGATTATTGTCATGGGATTTTGTGCCATCTTTCTGTATAGGTTTTTGTTCTTTTGGGTTTGTCTCATCTTAGAGTAGCTCTTTCAGTCCTTTTTAAGGTTGGTTTTGAGTTTACAAAGTTCCTAAGCTGTTGTTTATCCAAGAAGCTGTATATCTGTCCTTCAAATCTGAGTGAGAGTTTAGCTGGATAAAGAATTCTTGCTGAGGCATTCATTTCATTGAGTTTTTTTTCACTATATCCCACCACTGCCTTCGGGCTTGGAGGGTCTCTTCTGAGAGGTCTGCTGAAAGTCAAATGGATGCTCCTTTGTATACAATTTCCTTCTTTGATCTTGCTGCTTGAAGAATTGTGTCTCTGTCTATGGCATCCATTACTTTGACTAGGATGTGTCTTGGAGTCTTTCTATTGGGGGGGGGGTCTCTTCTTGCTGGTACCCGTCAGGCTTCTTGGATCTGGATGCCTTCGTCCTTTAACTCTGGGAACTTTTCAGCAAGGATGTTTTTAACTGTTTTAATTTCCTTGGGGTTGCTTTCCTGTCCCTCTGGGACTCCAATGATTCTTATGTTGTTCCTCCTGGATTCATCCCAATGTTCTCTGTTCTGCTGCTGATCCATTTTCTGGTCTTTTTCCATCTTATGTATTTGCCTGAGTGCTTTCTGCAGCTCATCCTCAGTCTCACTGATTCTCTCTTCCACTGCTGTCATCCTACTGTTGAGAGCCCCTATTGTGTTTTTCATTTCATCTACTGAGTTTTTCAGTGATGATATTTCTATTTGCATTGTTCTCATTTCTGCTCTCATTTCCTCCTGTAATTTATTGACTGCCCTTTCCACTGCTTCATTTATGTTCTCCTGTATTTTATTGGACATCTGTTCCATTTTTTTCATTGAGCTCGTTAAACATTCCAACCATTTCTTCTCTGAATTCTTTTTCAGAGATATTATGCATGTCTGCATTCTTTTTCGAGTCTTCAGGGTTGGTTTCTTCATCTGTTCTTCAAACTGGGGATCTGCGTTGTTTCCCCCATGGTGCTGTGGTGTTCGGGGATGGATTCCTCTGGGGGTACTGTTTCTTTCTCTTGAGGATATTACCTTCCCTTGGTGTTGAATTTCCTTCTTTTTGTATTAATATGTGGCTGCAAATCCGCCACCTGCCTGGCCAGCCACGGGAGAGTACCTGAGGTGGAGGCAGACCTGGTGTGAGAGTTCAAAATGTCCGTTTACTTCCGCTTCCGCTTGGACTTCTGGGGGCTGTAGTTTCACCTTCTGCCAGAGGCCTGGGGCTCTACCACTTCCCCATGTTTCCAACCGGCCAGCCACACCCCCAGAGAGAGTACCTGAGATAGAATCAGACCGCCCCAAAGGAATTTTAAAAGCTAACCCATACCTAGGACTTTCATCGTGTTTGGTTTAATCCTTAGTACTGACTTGTTTTCTTCCTCTTCCTCTTTTAAGGATACGTTCTCTGATTTATCAGGAGATGGGGTTTGTTGGTGGTGGTGCTTGGGGCTGCTCAGAGCTCTGTGCTTAGGGTTCACCTCCAGTAGTACTCAGGAGATCACACAGTGCTGGGGATTGAATCCCCACTTTCGGTTTATACATGCAAAAAGTGCATTCTATTGAGCGAGCTCTCCAGCCCTTTCCAGCCCTTGCTTATCTTTCATTATATTGCTACCATACCAGGAAATTGTACTTATACTTTAAAAGATGCTCCACTGTATTTTTCTTAGAAATTTTTTATTAGTTTACTTCAATACCTGTTAAGTGGCAGCTCTGCTACACAATTTCAATTTTATTTTTAAACTATTTCTTGTTAAAATGAACATCCTATAAGGACAAGAAAATGTAAATCTTCAGACTAGGAGAAATGGGGCAGGGAGGGGAAGAACTGGAGAGAGAGTACAGTGAGTACTATCGTGGATCAGGCCTCCTAGTTCTAATCCTGTACAGACCTGGGTTTCCTCCCCAACACCCCATATGGCACTCCCCAAGCCTCGCCAGGAGTGTTTCCTGCGCACAGAGCCAGGAATAAGTCCTGAGCACTGCTGGTTGTGACCTCAAAACAAACAAAATAGAGCAAGAAGAATGGTTAAAGGGAGTGGGAGAGGTTATCTTGGACAAAAGATTAGGAGGTGTGTAGCAATTTATGTAACTATTTAAAAAGGTACAGTGGGAAGGAATCAGACACTCTGATACACCAATGATTCAGGCAATGCCAGAAGATGTCACACTTTGTGGATATGAAGATTTGGAAATATTTAGATCTCTTCCAACTACTATTATTTTTACCTTTTATTATTGAGCTCATTTATTCTGGGGGGTGAGTTGGGTAAGCAGCGTCATTGTAGGGGCTCTGGTCCTACCCGGCTTCTTGTTCTGCTCTTTTCTGCCAGTCACACCCACCTTTCCCCTTGTGCTGCCTTGTAAGTCTTCGCTGCTCTTATTATCATGTCAGATAGCGAAAAAGCAGACTCAGTCCCTCTGCGGTCAGCAGCCTTGGCTGACTTTCCCGGGAGGATGCTTCCATGAAGAAGATTCGCCTTTGGCTTCCCTGTCTGCTGGCCGCGCTGTGGCCTGTCCTTCTGAGTGCCTGATACTCAGCTGGCTGTGCTGCGTTCCTTCTGAGCGCCTGATTCTCAGCACTTTAGCAGAGCAATGAATTGTGTTTGGAAAATGCATGATTGTGTTCCATGTGAGAGGAACACATGCCCCTGTGGAACACACCCATACATAGATATTTAACTGGGGATTTGGGAAACTGGGAGCAGATATTTCTGTATTCTCCTCACGGAGGGGCCCTCTTTACTAACTGAGCACACTCTGATTTGGATCCAGAGTCCCCGTGTTCAATTAGCTCCTCTCCCTCTTGACAGTCACCTCTCTCCATGACAGATGGACTGTAATTCAAATAGTGCCACCCCATAAATAGTGTAAAGGAATATGCTTGGCCAGGGTCAGGACCTGAGTTCGATTTCTGCCTCTCCCCCTCCCCCCAACTGCCAGGCTGTGGCCCCCGCAGCCCAGGCCTGAGCACTGACCCCAGGATTGGTCCCTTACCACCTGATTGGGAAGTTCCTCCCTCAGAGGAACTTTCTACGCCTGCAGTTCTGAAGGGCAGATGTGCCTGTAAGAGACACCGCCCAGCTTTCTGAACAGACCACACATTTCTGAATGCGGCTTTGTACTGATTTGATGGGACATATCAGTGATTGTGCCTGAGCCTTTCCAAAGAAACACCCAGCACTTGTACAGGACTTGCAGAATTATTCTTTCCTTTGTTTTAATCTCTCTAGGATTAAGACATAACCAGAGATCTGTGCTCTGTGCCCCTTCCTCACATATCTGATAATTGACTTAGGAAGTGGGGTGATGAGTCACGTGCAGTTTCCCCATCAAGTCCTGCCATGCAAATTAGAAAAAGAATTTTGTTCTTTTTGCTTTTTGGGTCATACTTGGTGCTGCTCAGGAGTTACTCCTGGCACTGCACTCAAGAATCACTCCTAGCGGTGCTCAGGGGACTGTATGGGATGCTGAGGATTGAACCCTGTCTTGCCGTGTGCAAGGCAAATGCCATCTCCGCTATACTATCACTCCGGACCCGCCATTTTTCCTCTTGACAAAACCACAGCACCTCTGATGTGGAATGTAAAATGCCCATGCCAACATCTTCCAGACCAACCTAGTGCCCAGTAGTTTTTTCCTCCCCTGGTTAGTACCTTTTTCAAACTCATCTGTGATGCCTCTAAATTTGATCTTTCTCTACTCCATCTCTTTGCATTTGGATCCAAAGTCCCCCTGTTCAAGTTGCTCCTCTCCCTCTGACACCATCTCTGTAATACAGCTGTTCTACCCCCTGTACCACGGAAACTGAGGCCAAGAGAGAAGCCCTGTCCAAGCAGGATCCCTGGCCTAGGTGCCACATTAGAGTTTTTGCTCTTTCAGACTTGTCTTATTTTTGGTGATTCTTCAGTTTGCCCTTTGAAAGGGAAGAAGCTTAGCTTTTACTAAGAGGCTGGTTTATTTGAAGGGGAGAAGGAAGGTCCCAGGAGCAATGGTTTCCTCTCTCTTGTAGAAGCGTTGCTCTGGTTCACACCACGTATGCAGCTATCCATCCCATTGGCAGTTTCCAAACCCCAAATCTAATACTGCCCTAATAGCAGAAGCTGGCAGTAACTGTTTCGGGGCCTAGATTAGAAACTCGAAGTACAAAACTGGTGCTGTTTCCCAGCGGCAGCCTTGAGGAGGGAATCTGCCACTTTCCGTCTACAACTTGCATCTGGGACAACTGGGGAAATGTAGGCCTGTGAGCCTTGCTCCTGCTGGAAAGGAAAGTCAGTCCCAGACCTCACCCAGGCCTTTCAGGGGGAGACAAGCAGTGAGAGAGAGTTTATTTGAAAGTTTGAGGAGAGAGGGAGAACACATGGGCTTTCCCCAGTGGAGCGGGAACCACAGCACACGTCCGGCATTAGATATCAATGTCATCATCTTAGGAGGGGTAATGTAGGCAACATGGGCACAGGGAGCCCGGGCACTTGGTGGCACATGACTGCACTTCCTTTGTTCAGGTTGGCTCTTCTGGTTTCTCCCAAGCTGCCCCACATGGTTTCTGCCTGGTTCGTAGTCCCTTGCTAGGGTGGTTGCCAAGAGTTGGGAGCAGTGTGTGGTCTCCTTTGACATTCCTTTCCTGCCTCTGTTCCTGCTGGGGCTTGGGGGCGATGTGTCCATCCTCACCTTCCCTGGGTCTGTGCTGGAGCCAGGTGAAGGTCTTTTGGGTCTTAGTTCCTGGATCTGCAAAGTGGGTCCTGTCAGCCTTAGGACTGGTTCTTATTACTTCCTGAGAACTCGCTGACAGAGGGGTCCTTCTGCGTCTGCCTGACTGCCTGCTTTAAAACTTGTCTCCTACACTGGGTTTATTGGGGGTGGAGGCACAGCAGTCATGCTCAGGGTTTACTCCAGGCTCCCTGGTGGGATTTGGGGACAGATTGGGTACCCAAGATCAAAGCTAGGTTAGCTGCATGCAAGTTAAGCACCTTAACTACTGTACTATCACCCGGCCCCCAAGCTTATTTGAAAAAGAAGTTCTGGGGCTGGAGAACATTTTAGAAGGGGAGACTTTTTAGATACACAGTGACCAGTGATTCTATGTAGGCTCAGTGTCCATTTGATACTGGACGCTGGCTCAGAATCTATTTTATACTGGATTCAGGCTCAGAGTTGATTTGATACCAGATACAGGCTCAGAGGCAATTTTATAATGTACAAAACCTCATTCCCATGACCTGATGGAATGGTTTGAGGCTCTTTATGTTCCTGGAGCAAGCAAACCATCTTCCTTGGGCTCTACTTGCATGAGACAGGTCATATGGAGATGTTACTGGTGCCCACTCGAGCAAATCGATGATGAATGGGAAGACAGTGATACAAAACTTATACTCAGTTTTTTTTGGGTATTTTTTATTAAATATTTTATTATACACCGTGAGATATACAATTACAACGTTGTTCATGTTTAGAAGTTTCGGTCGGTCACATAGTGTTCCAGCACCCCACCCTCCACCAGTGCCCATTTCCCACCACCAATGTCCCCAATTCCCTCCCCCTCCCATAGCCTGCCTAAATGGCAGGTTCTTTATCTCTTTTCTCTCTCCCTCTCTCTATTTTCCTTCTCTTACACATTGTGGGTTGCAATACATACACTTAGAGGCCATCATGTGCATTTTTTTTGCCTGTATTTAATGCTCAGTTCTAGGTTGGTATTAGCCCTTTCGAGATTTATTCACACATGTTCCCTTCACTGTCTTACCTAACCTCTGACTCCCACACATTTGCGGTAATTTCCACTTTTGGTAAGACCACCTGATATATTTATGTCATGCAAATAAATGCAGTCATTCTGTATCTCTCTCTTTCCTTCTGACTAATTTCACTCAACATGATCCTTTCCATGTCCATCCATTTATAGGCAAATTTCATAACTTCATTTTTCCTGACAGCTGCATAGTATTCCATTGTGTAGATGCACCACAGTTTCTTTATCCAGTCATCAGTTCTCGGGCATACTGGTTGTTTCCAGGTTCTGGCTATTGTGAATAGTGCTGCTATGAAAATAAAAGTGTGGATGGTGTTTCCGCTGTGTGTTTTTGGCTTCCCAGGGTATATTCCCAGGAGTGGTATGGCTGGGTGAAAAGGGAGCCTCAATTTCTAGTCTTTGGAGGAATGTCCATATTGTTTTCCAGAAAGGTTGTACAAGTCGACATTCCCACCAACAATGTATGAGAGTCCCCTTTTCCCGCCTCCACACCAGCACTTATTGTTTTTACCCTTTTGGATATGGGCCAGTCTCTGTAGTGTGAAGTGATATCTCATTGTTGTTTTGATTTGCATGTCTCTGATGATTAGTGATGATGAGCATTTTTTCATATGCCTTTTGGCCATTGGAATTTCTTCCTTGTCAAAGTTTCTGTTCATCTCTTCTCCCCATTTTTTTAATGGGTTTGGCTGTTTTCTTCTTATATAGCTGTACCAGTGCCTGATATATCCTGGATATTAACCCCTTATCAGATGGATATTGGGTGAATATTCTTTCCCATTTTGTGGACTGTTTTTCTATCTTGGTCACTGTTTCTTTTGAGGTGCAGAAGCTCTTTATTTTCATGTAGTCCCATATGTTTATCTTTTCTTCTAGTTGCTTTGTTAATGGTGTTTCACCTTTGAAGATGTCTTTAGCTTCAATGTCGTGGAGGGTTTTTCCTATATTTTCTTCAATGTACTTTTATGGGTTCAGGTCTGATATTGAGATCTTTTATCCATTTTGATCTGATTTTTTGTGCATGGTGTCAGACACAGGTCCAAATTCATTTTTTTACATGTAACTGTCCAGTTTTCTCAGCACCACTTGTTGAAGAGGCTTTCCTTACTCCAGTTTGGACTCTTTGCACCTTTATCAAAGATTAACTGATCATGTCTTTGAGGGTGGGTGTCAGGATACTCAACTCTATTCCATAGATCCACAGGTCTGTTTTTATTCCAATACCATGCTGTTTTTATTACTGCTGCTTTGTAGTATAGTTTGAGGTTGGGAAAGGTGATACCTCCCATCTTCTTTTTCCCGAGGATTGCTATAGCTATCCGTGGGGGTTTATTATTCCATACGAATTTCAGAAGTGTTTGGACAATTTCTTTGAAGAATGTCATGGGTATCCTTATAGGGACCTCATTGAATCTGTACAAAGCTCTAGAGAGTATTGCCATCTTGACAATGTTAAGTCTCCCCATCCATGAGCAGGGAATGTGTTTCCATTTTCTCGTGTCCTCTTTTATTTCTTGAAGCAGTGTCCTGTAGTTCTCTTTGTATAGGTCCTTTACACACTTGGTTAAGCTGATTCCTAGATATTTGATTTTCTGTGGCACAATTGTGAATGGAATTGATTTCTTAATATCCCTTTCTTCTCTTTCGTTATTTGTATATAGGGAAAGCCACCGATTTTTTGGGTATTGCACTGTTCCGGCATATTTGCCCTTATTTTTTCCACAAAACAAAAACTGTAGACATTACATTTAGTAAGAAAACAAGCAATCCTACCCGCACGGGGCGTTGGCAAGCTACCCGTGTTGTATTTGATATGCCAAATACCAGTAACAGTTATAGACCTCATTCCCATGACCTGATGGAATGGTTTGAGGCTCTTTATCTTCCTGGAGCAAGCAGGTGCCCTTGGGCTCTACTTGCATGAGACAGAACGAAATATGGAGATGTTACTGGTTCCCGCTCAAGCAAATCGATGATGAACGGGAAGACAGTGATACAGTGATACTAAACTATACATATCTATTGTTTCTAAGAGTTTTGGGGTCTAGAGTTTAGGGTTCTCTTAAGTATAATATCATGTCATCTGCAAATAATGATAGCTTGATTTCTTCCTTGCCTATCTGGATGCCCTTAATGTCCTTTTCTTCTCTGATTTCTATGGCGAGTGCTTCCAGAATAAAAAGAGGTGAGAATAAAAGAGGTGAGAGAGGGCAACCTTGTCATGTTCCTGATCTTAACGGGAAGGCTTTCAATTTTTTCCCCATTGAGAATGATACTCGTTGTGGGCTTTTTGGTAGATGGCTTTGACTATCTTGAGGAAGCTTCCTTCAATTCCCATTTTCTGGAGGGGTTTTAATCATGAATGGGTGCTGGATCTTGTCAAATGCTTTTTTTTGCATCTATTGATAGGATCATATGGTTTTTATTTTTTTCTCTTATTGATATGATATATTATGTTGATTGATTTGCGAATGTTGAACTATCCTTGCATTCCCAGGGTGAATCCTACTTGGTCATGATGTATGATCTTTTGATGAGTCTTTGGATTCTGTGTGCTAGTATTTTGTTGAAGATCTTAGCATCTGTGTTCATCAAGAGAGTGGTCTGTAATTTTCCTTCTTTGTGTTGTATCTCCCTCCTTTGGGTATCAGGGTGATATGTGATATGGGAAGCTATTTGGGAGTGTTTCTGTTTCTTCTATTTCCTGGAAGAGCTTGAACAGGACAGGCAGTAGGTCCTCCTTAAAGGTTTGGTAGAATTCACTAGTGAACACATCTGGACCTGGGCTTTTGTTTTTGGGCAGACTTTTAATTACTGTTTCAATTTCCTCGATGGTGATAGGCTTATTCAGGTATTGGAGGTTCTCTTTTTTCAATTGTGGGAAGTTATAGGATTTCAGGAATTTATCCATTTCTTCTAGATTCTCATGTTTTGTGGCATACAGGTTCTCAAAGTAATCTCTGATGATCTTTTGGATTTCTGTCTTATCTGTTGTGATGTCACAATTTTCATTTCTGATTCTGTTTATTTGGGTTCTCTCTTTTCCTGTCCTTACAAGTCTTGCCAGTGGCTTGTCGATCTTGTTTAATTTTTTCAAAGAACCAGCTCTTGGTTTCATTAATCTTTCAGATTGTTTTTTTTTTCAGTTTCCAGCTCCTTGATTTCCTCCCTATTTTTAAGGGGGGAAATCCCTATTTTTAGTTTTATTATTTTCTTCTTTCTGCCTGGGTTGGGCTTCTTTTTGTTGGTCTTTTTTCTAATATTTTGAGCTGTGAGGTCAGGTTATTTATGTGGGTCCTTTCTTCTTTCCTTATGAATGCTTGCAGAGCTATGAACTTTCCTCTTAATACAGCTTTTGCTGTGTCCCACAAGTTCTGATAGTTGGTATCTTCTTTGTCATTTGTTTCTAGGAATCTTTGGATTTCCTGTTTGATTTCTTCTATGACCTATTTGTTGTTCAGCAGTGAGCTGTTCAGTTTCCAGGTGTTTTGTTTGACTCCCTGCTTCTGTGTATGGTTAAGTACCATTTTCAGTGCATCATGATCTGAAAAGATAGTTGACAAAATTTCTATCTTTTTTATTTTGTTGAGTTATGCTTTGTGGCTCAGTATATGGTCTATCTTGGAGAATGTTCCATGTGCACTGGGAAAAATGTGTATTCTGCTTTTTTGGGATGAAAAGCCCTGTATATATCAACCAGCTCTCTTTCTTCCATTTCTTCTTTCAGGTCCAGTATTTCCATTTTGAGTTTCAGTCTCGCCGATCTATCCATAGTCGATAAGGCAGTGTTGAAGTCTCCGACTATTATTGTGCTACTGTTAATGTCTTCTTTGAGGTCTATTAATAGTTATTTTAAGTATTTTGCTGGCCCCTCGTTTGGCGCATATATGTTTAGTAGTGTGATTTCTTCCTAGTATACATACCACTTAATTATTAAGAAATGGCCTTCATTGTCCCTTTTAACATTTTTCAGCCTGGAAGTCTATATTGTCAGATACAAGTATGGCCACACCAGCCTTTTTGGAGGAGTTGTTTGCGTGGAGAATGGTCTTCCAGCCTTTGACTTTGAGTCTGTGTTTGCTCTGGTTATTCAGAAGTGTTTCTTGTAGGCTGCAGAATGTTGGATTCAGTTTTTTAATCCATTTTGCCACTCTGTGTCTCTTAATTGGTGCATTTAGACCATTGACGTTGAGAGAGATTATTGTCATTGGATTTTGTGCCGTCTTTCTGTTTAAATTTGTTGTGCTTTTTGGGTTGTCTTATTTTACAATAGACCCTTCAATCCTTCTTTTAAAATTGGGTTTGAGTCTATGAATTTCCTGAGTTGTTGTTTATTCATGAAGTTGTGTATCTTTCCTTCGCATCTGAAAGTAAGTCTAGCTGGGTAAAGAATTCTTGGTGAGGGCTGCAGTTCATTGAGTCTTTTCACAATATCCCACCATTGTTTTCGGGCTTGGAGTGTTTCATCTGAGAACTCTGCTGTAAATCTCAGGGATGCTCCTTTGTATGTGATTTCCTTCTTTGATCTTGCTGCTTTCAGTATTCTATCTCTGTCTATCATTTTTGTCATTTTAGTAAGGATGTGTCTTGGAGTATTCTTATTGGGGTTTCTTTTAGCTGGTATTCCTACGGGCCTCCTCTATCTGGGAGCATAATTCCTTCAGTTCAGGGAACTTCTCAGCGATGATGGCTTTGACAGTTTCTTCTTCATCAGGTTTTTCTTCTTGCCCTTCTGGGACCCCAATGATGCGTATGTTGTTCCTTTTAGCTTCATCCCGATTTTCTCTGGTAGTCTGTTCATTGATTGTGAGTCTTTTTTCCATCTTCTGTTGTTGTCTAGAGAATCTCTGAACCTTGTCTTCGAGATCACTAATTCTTTCTTCAGTAGCTGTTACTCTTCTTTGGAGGCCTTCCCCTGTGTTTTTCAGTTCACTTACCTCATTTTTAATATCTGTCATTTCTGCTTGTACTTTGGTCTGAAAGTTACTCAATTCTGCTCTCATGTCCTCTTGTATTTTATTGACTTTGTATTCCATTGTTTCTATGAGTTCCTTGTGCATCTTTAATAGTTCCTTCCGAAATTCCTTTTCAGAGAGGTTATATAGCTCATCATTATTGCTTGACTCATCTGTATTAGTGACTTCAATCATAGAGCTTGAAGGAATTCTGCGTTGCTTTACAATAATGACTATCGTAGGTTGAAAGTGTGTTTTATGGGTGACTAGTCAATAGAGTTAGTAGGTAATTACTTTGCAGTTAGGGATGGATAGCAAGAAAGTAGGGGCAAATGCTCAGTGGTATCTCAGGTAGATAGATATTATTTCGCGCAGATGCTAGTGCCTCCGCGTGGTTTTGAATTTTGGGGTGTCGCTGGGTGGTTCCAGAGTCAGTGGGTTGGGGTGAAAGTAGTCTGGCAGAAGGTCCGAAGTAGCTGGGTGTGACTCGGTCCCCTTCTCAAAGTTCCAGCCCTTTAACCTGGAACTGAGTGCCTCGGGAATGCCCGCCATGGGAACGCACCTGGTGGGGAGAGCGGGGAGCTGCAGAGCTTATACTCAGTTTTATCCCCAACAATATGCTTTCATGTTTACAAAAGGAAAGGTGACATGGTAAGGAAAATAATATGTGGTGACATAGGAAGGATTTTCACTCCTGAACAATAGTGTTCCGCTGTCTCTAGACTTACCCCACGCTAACCATTCTGATTAGTCAGTGGGTTCATCCTCTGTCATCCATCTGAGACTGTCCCCAGATACTGTATTCTGGGGTGGCAAGAGAGTTCCAGTGGGGGGCACATATGTCTGGCATGTGCTGGGCCCCGAGTTCAGTCCCCACCCCACCAGGTATAGCCCTGTAGGCCTTCAAGCCTTTGTGCAGGGAACTGTCAGGCTGTACCCGGGCTTGTCCTTGACCCTCAGCCTGGTAGTTCCTGAAATGCACTCTGACCCACCACTCCCTCTGCCTTCAGGATCAGATCCAGACTCTTCACTGGTTTGCAAGAACATGAGAAACTGCCAGGGTGTGAAATTGTGGTCACCTTTTGTGGCTATGGGATTTGGATAAATCATGCAATACAGACTTTAGTTTTCACAAATTCTATGTGAAGCTAACACAACTGTTACCAGAGATTTTCTGTTCTAGAATATAATACGAACTGCATGCTATTGTTTCTCATATGCACATAATTAGTGGACAAAATGAACGAAACTTAAAGGACAGTGAGGAATGACTGTTATCACACCTAGACAGTAGGAACAAGTCAAGCTGTGCGTGGTTGAAACTGCAACAGGAGATAGAGAAACTGAGACAGTGATATTCTGAAAATACTACAGAGTTAACATCTTAAATGTCATGTCTACTATGTTCACCACTGAAAAGGGGAGATCTGTCCCGTGACTCTGGAATCTTGTCATCTGAAGTGGAAAAAAACAGAGCAATTATGGAAAATGGTCATACTTGGGTAACAGTTTACATATGCAACTATTCAAAGACACTGTATTGGTTATGACTAGTGGCTGTCCTCAGGAAGGGATTTACAAGGAGAGTTTGTGAGGGTTCTTTCTATGTTACTTCTAAAGTTTTTTAAAATCATGCCTTTAAGAAGATGGTTACATTTTATGAAGATCCAGGCTCACACCCTGGAGCTTGGGCCTTTATCTTTAAAAAGTGTTTTATCTTGAAATAATGGAGGCTTTGTGACAGGGTTTCATCCTTTAACATCTTCTTCAGTGTCTAAAATGCCTCAATATTACTAGGTTCTCTCTCATGGCTATTCACCTAATGAATGATTTCAAAGATTCTTTTATGGAATTAACTGCTGTGGAAGGCTGGGCCGGGTGAGCAAGGTGTGAAGATGCAGGCATGAATATACATCAGTGTGGAGCTGGGAACACAGCGGTAAGTTGCAAACACAGGCTCTGTCTCAGCGGGACCGAGACAGAGCTACACAGCTGCTCAGCTACACAGCTGCTCCCCCTTCCCGGCAACTCGGAAGGAAGCAAACAAGCAAATAGGTGAACCTGATAGTTCTGAGTTGTGATGAGCATTTCTTCAGTTAAGCTGAAGGGTGATGCTCAGTTTTGGTGTGACAGTGTCGAACATGGAGCACAGACACCTAGGCTGAGGGAACAAAGGCTGCAGGCACAGGATATGAGAGCAGATTTCATCCTGATCACTATATTCCCTTTTGAAGGACCAGGCCAGTGCCCAGGAAAGCAGAGGGCCCATGAGGGAGCCCCGTGGGAAGTGGTGTAGGGGCATTTCCAGATGTTGTTGGCTAGGAAAGCCAATGCTAAGAGCTGCCTTTGAATTTGTTCTGATTGTTCCTCCTCCTCTTCCTCCTCCTCTTCCTCTTCTTCTTCATATTTTATTGAAAAATTATTGGAGTATACTTTAATTTTTGATTGAAAATATCATACATTGGATTACAAATGCCAAGTAAACCAAACAAAATCTCAGTGTATTATCTTTGGGCACTTAAACTTATTTGTAAGTTTTATTCAGTTGCAAAAAAAAAATCTAATACTACTGAAGAAATGAGTAAGAATAAGATGAGGACATTTGTCTAAAATGATATAAAAGTTTGTTAAGTGGTACAATTTTTTCTGGGATAAAACTATAGGAACAGTATAAAAATTTAAAAAATCCATACCTAGATGCATACATTTGATTTATGATTCAAGCAGACATGGGACATAAATTCTGGGGTTTTTGGATAACATGGGAAAGTGGCAGATCAACTTAAAGTAGATTAAAGGCCTAAATGTGAAAGGGAAAAATACAGAAAATACATCTTCTCTTTTACTTTTCCTCTGTAAGTAGAGAATAATTTTAAAAAAATTTAAGGGCTAGAGCAATAGAACATTGTGTAGGGCATTTGCCTTGCATGCAGCTGACCCAGGTTCGATCCCCAGCATCCCATATGGTTGGTCCCCAAGCACCACCAGGAGTAATATCTGAGTGCAGAGCCATGAACATAGCTGGGTGTGACCCAAAAAAGCAAAAAAAAAAAAAAAACGTTTAAATGGACTATTTTCCTTTTTGAACACTGGATTTTTTTGGAGTCGACTTGAAGAGATTAGGTTAGTAATAACAATACAGAATGGCCATCATAACTCATGTTAATCAACCACTTTTCTCAAACAGCTCATTTGCTCAGCTCTGGCGGAGGCACCACTTCACTCCCAGCACTTCATGCGGGCGCCCACACACACAGTCCCCACACAGTCCCCACACAGTCTCCGGAAGCTCTGATGCTGCGCCACTCCTCGTGGGAAAGGGCTGAGGAATCTGACCGATCTCCCAGTGTACTTGGCCAAGGGCACCGAAGACTGTACTCTGTGCTCATCTGCCGGGAAGTGGTGAATCTCTCTCCTGAAAGTGAAGGATGGAAACTTTCTTCTAGTTCAGCTCACACGTGGGATCTGCCATATGGAGTGCGCTGGGCAGAGACAGGGTTGACGCCTGGACATCTCTAGAGGGAAACTTGACAGACTCATGGGAAATCCCTACGCTAAGAAAATCTCTCCAGGAGAGGAGATAAAGAACCTGCCATTTAGGCGGGATGTGGAGGGGGAGGGAATTGGGGACATGGGTGGTGGCTGAGGGGCACTGGTGGAGGGCGGGGTGCTGGAACACTATGTGACCGAAACCCCCAAGCGTGAACAACATTGTAATTGTATATCTCACGGTGGTATAATAAAATGTTAAATACAAAAAAAAAAAAAGAAAAATCTCTCCAGATAACCAGGTGCCCAGGACCTTTGAGATTCTATAAGGGCTGATAAAAGTCTTTTTTTTTTTTTTTAATTCAGTCACTGTAAACTTACAAAGTAATTCATGACTGGGTTTCAGAGGGCGGACACTCTCTTCAGGTGTTCTCTGAATGACTCCAGCTTGGCGGGTGAACCAAAATCAAACAGAGCAAAGCGCAGAGACCAGCTCAGCAGCTGTCTGGATTCCTAGCACTTGACACATGCACATGCCACTAGCGGCTCTGCTTGGGCGTGAAGCAGTAGTCCCAGCATTTTGTGCACTGCTGAGGTCATTAAGTATTAACTGCTGCTATCAAACCTTCCAGTTTCAGAGTGAGGCTCTTTAAAACAAGAGTCTGCAAAGACAGAGCCCAGCCAGCATCAATGTGGCCAGTGGGGGTGGGGGTGGGGAACGCTGGTTGTAGGCGCGTTTCTGGCTGGTTTTGGCTAGGAAAGCCAATGCTAAAAGCCACCTTTGAATTTGCCCCTGATTGCTCGCGGTGCTCCTCCTTCCTCTTTGTCCTCATATTTTATTGAAAAATTCTAGGAACATGAAATATACTTTAATATTGAGGGTTCTGACTGCATGATCTCACTCCTCCATGCCACTTGGATGCCACTTGTTGATCTGAAAGCAAAGAGGTGTTCATTTCTGAGTCTCTTTCTCTCTGTTTCTTTTATGTGGTCGTGGTTGCTTTGGTCTTTTTTTTTTTTTTTAATCTCTTCCCATGACAGCCCGCTAGTTCCTGTCCTGAAAGTGAGTGTTCATCCTTCAGATCAGTGTAGAGAGCCTGGACTTCCCCTGGCTCTACCCACAGCAGAGGAAATACTTGCTTTGAGTTTGCTGCTTCGTTAGCCTCATGGGTACAGTCTTAGTTTTGATGCAGGTGGGCCTCACGGGTGGCTTTTGTGAAGCAGGAAGGGGAGAGAGATGGTCGCTTTCTCCCCAGCCACCTCTGCCACCCGGGACCCAGGGCAGGATAAGGACTGATAAAGTCTGCGACCAGCCCCTGCACGGTGTAGGCCTAAGCCCCACCAGCCCCACGAGGTGGCCTGAAGCCCGCTTGATCTCTAGACACGGGAATTGATCCCCACACCTGAGATTTCTCAGGGAGCCACGGACTCAGGCTGGAGCGAGGAATTGCTCTTTGCAAGAAAGGAAAAGTCAGTCCTAGACCTTATCCAGGGTTTCCTCAGGGTTCTTGACTTCCTTGCAGAAAAAATTTTCAGGAGTCGACGAGCAGTGAAGTAAAACAGTTTTTATTAAGGAGGTTTTAGAAAAGGGAAGGAGGAGGAAAAGTAAGAGAGTAAACAACTCAAAAGGGGAGATGGGGGCGACACGCATGCTCGGGCATCACATGTGCTCAGCCACGTGGGCTCAGGCAGCATGTGAGCTCAGGCACATGTGTGCCGAGGCAGCATGTGTGCCCAGGCAGCATAGTGCGTGCTGTCCTTTGGTCAGGACGGCTTTTATAGATTTCTTCCCAAGCTACTCCCATATGGGGCTTCAACCTAGGTTAAGGTCCGTTGCTAGGGCCTTGCCAAGGGGAGTAGATATTGGGAGTGGTCTTCTTTGAAAATCTCCTTTTCTAGACCTCTGTTCCTGTTGGGTCTTCTGTTCTGGAATGTAACCGGATTAAGGGCTGGGCTGAGATAGGTTGATCCAGATTCTTTAGGGTCTACTGAGGGTCTTATCAAGTCTTGGTTCCGGTTTCCAAACAGGTGCATCTGGACAGCCTTAGGGTGAAACTTCATTGCCTTGGAGACCCCCTGTCTGCCTGCCTACATCAGTTTCAGCTGAAAGGCGGGAGAGCAATGCCATAAGGCTCGCCTCAAGGAGGTGTTGCTGGCCCGCTCCTGCACTTGCTGCCCACAGGCATGGCTCTTCTCTCTGTTCCCCCCTCCAAGCTGTCTACTGCATTCTTCTCTCCTACCATCCTTGGTCTCCCAACAGCCCATCGCACATCTGTCCATCTCTCCTTTGGCAGTGTGGCCTGCATTACTCAGGTCACGTTCCTTTCTGTGGCCACCTTGCTTAGACCAGGTGTGGATAAAGCCTGGTTTCCATTTCAGTGCCTTGCTCCTGGGATCACACCTCTTCTGGCATGCCCCCCCCATAGAGGAACTGTGATTGATCAAGGGTCAGGCTACTATGTGCGCCCAGTTATTTCCAGGTTTATGTGTTGGGTGAATCTGACTCAACCTGGTGCACACCATACAAAAAATGGTTGTCAACAATGTTTCTTTTTAGCCATAAGATTATTTGGAATGAGACCATGTCAATGGTTGAAAAACCCAATCTGAGACCAGGATTGTGATAGAGCTACACGAATGTCCCTTTTCTTGTGCAGACATTTCATATAGAAGGCCCCAACTTCTGCTCCTCACACCCCAGTTTTTGCTACCCAGAGGGGTAGCTGGATGTGAGGTCCCAAAGCTATGGTGCTGATTGTGTCCTGCAGGAGAGGGCATTGCCTGCGCTCTGGCAGTGCTCCAAGGCCTCAGGACTGCATTTGGAAATGCTTGGGAGGACCCATACGGTGCAAGCCATGTGCTGTAACCCATGTACTGTGTTTGGCCACACCCTCAGTTTCTTAAAGAATGCGTTGTTGAAGTACCAAAGGGGGCCGGCACATGCCTTGCAGTCACCCAACTTCAACCTGGCACCACAAGACCTGAGCAGTGCCAGATCCTCTGGCCCTAGGATCAACCAAATGGCCCAGATGGCTGAGAACCACGGGGGCTGCTCCCTGGGCTCTGCTTTG
Source organism: Cryptotis parvus (assembly GCA_021461705.1). Taxonomy (NCBI): domain Eukaryota; kingdom Metazoa; phylum Chordata; class Mammalia; order Eulipotyphla; family Soricidae; genus Cryptotis; species Cryptotis parvus. Next base: position 44,953 of record JAJIBD010031801.1, read on the forward strand.
ACAACATAGGATTTAGACTAGGACATAAACTTAGGTGATAGAGCAATAGTGAGGCTCAAGAGAATTGACTCCAATTTTGCAAGAAGGTTCACTTTGGGGGAAAAAAAGCTATGAAACAGCATCTAATACTTCAGAGAAATCTTTCATGAAAGGAAGCAGCTGATGTACACAGCACTATTCACTCCCCAATAGGTGATGGCATGCTGTAAATACAAGCTATATACTGGGAAAACAAACTTACAGCCACTCAAATCATTGTGATGCTATATGGAACCCCAATTATACTTTGTTTGAGGGATGTCTATATTCCTTTCCAAGAGTTAGGCTTGGCTTTATTGATTCATTAAATTTTTTGTTTCAGTTTTAGGGTCACAACTGGTGATACTCAGGGGTTAGTCTTGGCTCTGCACTCAGGAATTACTCCTTGTGGTATTCAGGGAACCATATGGGATATTAGGGACTGAACATGGGTAAGCTGCATGCAATGCAAATGACCTATGTACTATTGATTAGGCCCCTATGTTAACTTTTTTTATCATACCCTGCAGGGAAACACTGAGGTGCCCTGCACAAAATCCGGGAGCAGGGTTAGGGATCCCCTTCTGTCCCAGGGGATCAGCGGCAAATGGATGGAGAAAGACACAAGAATTCAGCAAAGTTTTAAAATGCTTTACTTAACACAGGTTCTGCCATACAAATCAGCAATAGGAAAAACCCCGAACTTCCCGGCTGGGCCACGACCATGTGTAGGCCAAGATGGCTGCCACCATGTGTTAAGGCCCTGCAGAGAGGAGACAGTGAAGTGGTGCCAGCAGTAAGCGGGGGGGGAGAGAGAGAGAGAGAGAGAGAGAGAGAGAGAGAGAGAGAGAGAGAGAGAGAGAGAGAGAGAGAGAGAGAGAGAGAGAGAGAGAACAGGCTAATTTTATATCCCTGCAACCAGACCTCTCACTCAAATGGAAAGCCATCAGGGTCAAATGCCCTCAGGTAATTTCTCCCAGGATCTCACCAGGGCCCTTTTGAGGTGCTAATGTTGCCTAGCCAAGATCTGCCTTGAAAATGCTGCTGCAGGGTAGAGTAAAGGAGGAGCTTCTGAGATAAACTGTCAGAATACAAAGGCATGCATCTGTACCAAAGAATATTCTATAGCCAATTAAATATTTCTCCAAGCCTTCACAAGAGTCTCATCTTTTACTTCATGGTTGTTCTGTATATTAGTCTTTGACTTATCAGAGAGCCATGCTTGCTTGCTTGGAGGCAAACAGCATCTCTCTGTTCTAATTACTTAGAGATCCAACGTTGCCAGGCAAATATACTGGTAAGATCTAGCTAGTCCCACGATAATTGTGGCAGCATGAGAGAATATTTATACCAGCCGGTATAGAATACATAGTCAGATGAGCTGCCACATTCAAACTGTCCTCCTCCTATCTACAAAGTGACTTGTAAGAGGCGACTCCAGGCCAGAGCCTCGTACTGCAACAACACCCGGTGCTTCTCTTGGCTTACTCCTGGCTCTGTGCTCAGGGATCTCTTCTGGCAGTCCTTGGGGACCATATGGGGTACCAGGGATGAAACCAAGGTCAGCCACATGCAAGGCAAACACCCTGTGTCTGTGCTCACTCTGGCTCTAATTTTCTAACTCTTTAACTTTGAAGATTACCTCATTAATTTTAACATTTCTTCTTACTGATGTTAGAATTGAGAGCTTAAAATGTTTCCTAGATAGTTGCTTAATTTTATCCCAAAGGATTAATTTATAGTATTATTAATCAACTTGACTGAAATTCAACTTAAAATATTAAAATAGTTCCTTTTAATTATTTTGCAAGATCTATTGAATATTATACCAATTATAATTGGTATAATATTCTATATTGAATAAAACTCCGGAAGATGTCAGAGGAGAGGTGGGAAGGAATGTGTTCAAGAGACAGCAGCAGCTCTAGAGAGAAAGATTTGTTCAAGGGAGAACCTGGGCTTGAAATAACAAGCACTATTTCCTTCTTAAAGTTGGTTTCTGGGCCATCCAGCAGTGCACAGAGGGTCTAGGGGCCATGCCATGCCAGAGACTGCGCCTGTAGACTCCCACATGTGAAACTCCAGTCTTTAAGCTGTGTTTCTCTGGACTGAAGGAGGCTCATTTTAAGGGTATAATTAGATTAATTTTGGTAACTGTATACATTACATAACTACCAGCACAACCATTCCCTTGCTGATAGGACCTTATATCATTAGTGTTGCCTTTTATAGAATTTTATGTAAGTGGAAATAAAATTTGTCTACAACAGATTTTTTTTGAAAATTGTTCATGTTAGTTTATTTTTATTATTACTGTTGAGCTCATTTTGTTTACAGCCCCCCTCTCTTTTCAGCAGGTGTTAAATTCCCACCTAAGGTGAGTGGTTTGCTAGAATGTCGCTTTTCCCTTTACCTTGCACCTTTCCTGTGCTCTTGTTTTGGAGATGACTCTTTTGCATAGATACAGGAAGACAGTTAAGGCTCATTTGTTATTCCTGGGCTTGCACCATATTTCTTAACTAAATACCTCAATTGTCTGAAGATTGATTTTAATTCCTCACACCCTGAGACAGGAGGGTTCCATGGAGGGACTGGATGGAACCAGGAACCCTGGCTTCAATATGGGACCACTTGTCTGCCCCTGAGTGCAAGACCTAAAACAAAGCTTTGTTCTGACCAAAAGCTAAGAGAGCAAGGTCACAGAATGAGCACTGTGTTTACCTAAAGAAAATGACAGGACCCTGGGGCATGGAATGAGCAATCTGGTGAGGGGAATGCAGTGTGGACTACATGGTGTGATCTCCCCAGGAAAGATCACCCCAGTCCCGGGTGTAAACAAATCCCTATCCTCTTACTATGTCTCTATAAAATGACTAGAAACATCATTGAAATAACTATTAGCTCAAGATAAGAAATCAACGTCCTGAGATTCCACAGTAGCCCCAGGGATCTGGGGTGGAGCCTCCTGTATTTCTTGCACCTGGAGAGAAGCCCTTCTTGCTTCGTTTTCAGAATAAAACAACCCTTTACCTTTTGTTCCCAGCCTTTGTGAATCCCTGCCCTTTCCTTGAAATACTATAAAAGGGGCTCTCTTGTTTGGCTGGGGGTCAGAGGTCTGATTGAGTTAGTTTGGTCAGCTCTGCTCAGCTGCTCTCTCTCCCTCTCTCTCTGTGTGGATAATTAAAACTTTGGATTTCAAAGAACTGGTGGTTGTGCCCCTGAATGTGGCCGGGAACCTGATGAATCCCGTTAGGGTCCCTGGATAGACCTGACAAGTACAGATTAGCATTCCATGGAATGGACAGATTGCAGTGCATTTTCATTTTTTAAAAAATATTTTGAGTTTTCAGCTTTAGGCTGTTATGAGTAAAACTTCTACCAATATTTTTAGAGAGAAATATAAGAAGACATTTTTTGCTTTCCTGAGTATTACTAGACTCACAGACATGGGGCAGAGTTGCTACTTGCTTTCCTGTGCCCAGCCACTCACAAGGTGCCCAGGAGGGATGGCAGGTTCTAGCCATGGCCCGCCACCCCAGCAGAGCCTTGCGACAAGCCAGACAACCGCCCACTCCATGAGGGCCTCCATTTTCCACATCCGGACTTCTCTCTCATCAGAACTCCACCCAGCAGATCAGCCTATCACAGCACGGCCGTGCAAGCGGCCACATGGTTCATCAATAAATGCTGGACTTAGAGATGACTACAAGAGTATGCTACCTGCACGGCAGAGCCTGGCAAGCTACCCGTGTTGTATTTGATATTCCAAATACCAGTAACAATTATAGACCTCATTCCGGAATGGATTGAGGCTCTTTATGTTCCTGGAGCAAGCAGATGCCCTTGGGCTCTACTAGCATGAGACAGGACATATGGAGATGTTACTGGGGCCCGCTTGAGAAAATCGATGATGAACGGGAAGACAGTGATACAGTGACAGACAGTGAGTATTACTAAAGTGTGGAATTTTTAGATCATGTGATGAATATATGTTTAACTTTATAGGAAATGACTCAAATAATTTGATAAATAAGTGTGCTATCGCCAATTTCCATCTGTAACACATGAGCAATTCAATCGTTCCATCTTCTCACCGACACTTGTTATTGGGTGAGCCCTGCCCTGTGTTTGCTGCAGCCCCATGACGGAGGATCTGAGCAGCTTCCATGTCCTGGTCAGTATTGGAATAGTTTTTTTTTGTGTATGACTATTATATTTCCTGTTTTAAAAAAAACTAGATTCATTTACTTAGTATTCTGTTGTAAGAATCTGTGATGGGGGCCTGAGCGATAGTCCAGCGGGTAGGGTGTTTGCTTCACACCTGGCCAACCGGGATTGATCCCCGGCATCCCATATGGTCCTGGAGCACCGCCAGTAGTAATTCCTGAGTGGAGAGCCAGGAGTAACCCCTGAGCATTGCCAGGTGTGACCCAAAAAAGTAAAAAAAAAAAAGAATCTGTGATGAAGAGCAGGAGATTTTAATTTATCTATTGTCCTTTATGGATCATACTTTTGTGTTCTGTGAAAGAAATCTTTGTCTACCTTAAGGGTCTAAGGTAGTCCATTTCCTTTAGAAATGTATAGGTAAATTTTTATTTGTAGGTTTGTGATCCGTTTTGAGTTTAATTTTCGTGTATGGTGTAAGAGGATCTATATCCCCACCAAATGAATGTCAGTTGTTCAGTAACATTTGTTGACTTTTTCTTTCCCAATGAATTGTCAACTTGTTAAACTGGCCATATATCTGTAGTGATGGACAATGTTTATCTTTATTTTGACATCATATAGTAGAAGTCTTCTCCCCCCCCCAATTTTGCATAGTTTGGCTAACCCAGGTCTTCAACATTTATATATAAATTTTATAATTTGTTTTGTCAATTTCTACCAAAAAAGAAAGCGGGAGAAGAGGCTGGGATTGGAGTTTCATTTATTCTGTAGCTAAGTCTGGGGAGAGCTAACATCTTAATGGCGAGAATTCTAACCCCTGAATGTGGTGTATTTCTCCATTTATTTAGCTTAGTAAACATCTCTTGGGGGTCGGGGGAACAGTACAGTACAGTGGCTAGGGTGCCTGGCATGTGGCTGGCTGACCCATTTTAGTCTTCAGCACATGATAGTCTGAGTATTGCTGGGTACAGCCTGGAGGTCCAATCTACAATGCATTGAAATTCTGGTCTGGTCTGGAGAGATAGTACATTGGGAGGGATATATAAAGCCAACCCAGGTTCCCTCCCTGAAAGCCCTTATGATCTCCCCAAGCCCCACAAAGGGTGATTCCTGAGCACAGCCAATGTGTCCCTCAGACAAAAATAGAACTTAGGGCCTGGTTGGCCAGGAATTGCTGGGAGGGGGCTCTTGGAAATTGCCCCCCACCCCCCATTTGACTATAGTTTTCATTGAGGCAGTGCTGCACATTTTGTTAAATTTATCCCTATTTCATATCATTTCATCATATTTTTTCTTAATTTCCTGGTAGGTTGTTTGGATCTTTGCTATACTGTTTGTATATACTGTTTATATACTGTCTGTGTCCTGTGACACTGTTAAGTAATTAGTTGAAAAGTCTTTTCAAAAGGGGGCTTATTCTAGTCCATATTTATAAACAAACTGCCCTGCAATAACTATATCTTCATTTCAAACATATGTGTTTCTTTTTCTTGCACAACTGCAGGTCCAGGTATCAGTAACATCAGTCTTAGGGAAACGTTTTATCTAGAATTAAGGTTCTAGCTGTTGGTTTCTTACAGATACTCATTTTGAGGCTGAGGAAGCCAATTCATTCCTGGTTTCAGTCTCCTAGCGTGGGTGATACTGCCCCCTGTTGAGGTGACCAGATGGTGGATTTCAGTTCTACTGAAATGACTCATCACATGAGTTGACACTGAACTGTCGAAGCAAACTCTCATGAGATAAACCTCATTTGGTTATGTCATTGTCTACACCTGTGACTGATCTACTGATGGTTGAGGCATTGACCTATTTTCCTTAGGAACACTGATTTATTTTCCGGAGGGATTTTAGTTTTCATATCTGTTTCATGCTGGCCTAATGCAAGGATTTGGAAATTGTTCCCTTCTCCATTTTTGAAAAACTGATGTGTATATAAAATAGATGCTTTTTATTGTTCCTTAAATATTTAAAAGAATTCATAAGTTAAACCATCTGACCTTAAGAGTTTTCTTTGAGGCAGTTTTTCCCACAATAAATTCAGTCCCTTTAAGTGTTTTTTTTTTATGTTTGCTAATTATTGTCTTTTAAGAAGCTTGTCCATATGTTAGTATTGGCATAAAGGTGCTCATGTTTTACCCTTCTAAATATTGTCTGTTCTGAATTCTTTTTTATTTCTCATATTAATAATTTCATCTCCCTGTCTCATCTCTCTAGATGTTCATCAATGATATAGTTCTATTTTGGGACCAGAGCAATAGTGCAGCAGGTAGGGGATTTGTCTTGCATGCAGCAGCCCTGGGTTCGATCCCATGTGACATCCCATATGGACCATTGAGCACTGCCAGGAGTGATTCCTGAGTGCAGAGCCAGGAGTAACCCAAAAAGCAAAATAAATAAATAAATAAAAATAGTTCTTCCTAGGAATCTTTGGGTTCCCAGAAACCCAAAAGTTTTCTAGGTTTTTCTTTGGGTTGTATTACTTTATATTTGCATATTCTGTGCTGTTGACATCTACCTACCTATCTTTTCTATCCATCCATCCATCCATCCATCCTTCCTTTCGTCCGTCCGTCTGTCCATCCATCCATCCATCCATCCATCCTTTCTTCTGTCCATCCGTCCGTCCGTCCATCCATCCATCCATCCATCCATCCATCTGTCCGTCCGTCCATCCGTCCATCCATCCATCCATCCATCCATCCATCCATCTATCCATCCATCCATCCATCCATCCATCTATCCATTCATCCATCATTTTTGGTAGTTTGTATACTGTGGCTTTAACTGAAATCTGCCCTGTTAGCTTTATAAGGTTGACACTTAGATAACTGAGAATGTTAGATAACTTAGTTAAGTGAGTTATCTTAGTCATTCATTCTATTTTAATAATTTGGGCCTGAGAGATAGTTTAATAGGCTGAGTGCAGACTTGATGTAGAATGCCTGGGTTTTATCCCTAGGCACTCTGGTCTCCTGAGCACAGCTAGGTGTGGTCTCACCACAAAGGGAGCTTGTAGTTTTTAATAACTACTGATTTACAATCTATAAATGTTGCTATAGCCTGTCTTCATTTTTAACCTCCCTTCTGATTCTATAAATCCCTATAAATTATAATTTTTATTTAATAAATGTTACTTTTACAGACTGATTTCATTTATTGATATCTTGTTATTTTTTGACTTCTAATTTTTATTTCATTCTTTAAAAATTATCAATATTTGTTATGTGAATGAGCATGTAGCCAAATGTGCAGCTCAAAAGTAATTTATGATGTAATAATAATTGCTGTTATAAGCATGCTTTTTTTGTCAGGGGGAGAAACCAGGTCATACTTGTTGGTAGTCAGAAGACCAAAACTCTCAGTGCTTTCAGTGGGTGATATGACAATATAAAATTAATTTTTTTTAGTAATTCTTTCCTACACACGGTTGCTGGGGGAAACCAGCTCTCTGGTTTCCTGCAGGTACACAGCAAGGTGCATCAGGGAAGTTGGGTCACTTGTCCATGAAATTAGTAGTGGAGCTGGGGCTGGAACTCATAGGCCTGAGACTTGGCTTATGGTCCTCCCTCCTCCATGTAAAATAGTGGAAAATGTTAATCCTCAGGGTTTCAGGGTCTTGGCTGAGGCTAGCTTTTGAATTCTGTCTTAGACTGTAGTGTGCCTCAGTTCAATTAAAAAAAAATATCAGAGACATTGTTTTCTTCACTGTATCACTGTCTTCCCGTTCATCATTGATTTGCTCCAGCGGGCACCAGTAACATCTCCATATGACCTGTCTCATGCAAGTAGAGCCCAAGGGCACCTGCTTGCTCCAGGAACATAAAGAGCCTCAAACCATTCCATCAGGTCATGGGAATGAGATCTATAATTGTTACTGGTATTTGGCATATCAAATACGACATGGGTAGCTTGCCAGGCTCTGCCGTGCGGGTAGCATTGTTTTCTTACTAAATGTAATGTCTACAGTGCCGGAACAGTGGTGCGCTCAGTACACAATTCCTCCTCCAGAACCCTCTCTGGACTCTAATTCAGAGGCTGCACCTTTTTTAATCGGGGCTTGCTGCAGATCAGCACCCACAACCCCTCTGCATTCAGTGGAAGTCCCACGATCCTTTGTGGACACCACAGTAGCCCTCAATCCCCTAAAGTTAAAGGCACTGACAGATCTGGTGGAGGAACAACTTAAATTAGGTCATATCAAACCCTCATTTTCAGAGTGGAATTTTCCTGTCTTTGTTATACAAAAGAAATCAGGCAAATTTCTTTTGTATAAGTCAATTTGTTAACTGACTTAATGAAGGCTAATTCTACCATGGTTCCCATTGGTGCGCTGCAATCCAGCCTCCCTCCCCAGCAGCAATCCCCAAAGACTGCCCGCTGGCTATAACAGACTTAAAAGATACAATCTTTTAAGACTATTATATTTAAGTCTATATATAAACTCAAATATATGGGTTTATATATTTTAAAATATATTTTTGCTTTTTGGGTCACATCCAGCGATGCTCAGGGGTTATTCCTGGCTCTGTACTCAGGAATTTCTCCTGGTGGTGCTCAGGGACCATATTGGATGCTGGAGATCAAACCCAGGTCAGCCACATGCAAGGCAAATGCCCTCCCGGCTATGCTATTGCTTTGGCCTCTTCCTCCTCTTCTCCTTCTCCTTCTCCCTCTCCTCCTTTTTTCTCTTTCACCTCCTGCTTCTCCTTCTTCGTCTCCCTCTGATACCAAGTAGCCTGTGGTCTTGTTGCTTTGTCACTGGTCAGGGGAAACGGTTGTTGGCCCCAATGCGCCAAGGGATACTGCCAAACTGCAATATCTGCTGGGGACCCCGCTGAACCCCAAGTAGTTTTATAAATGCCTAGTTCCTAAGAATGAATTATATTTTCTATCTAATGAGTCTCTAATAACTTTGCTGCTTTAGATGATCTCTAATAGGAGTTTAGTCATTAATCTGTTCCTTTTATCTCCCTCTGCCTACTTTGAATATATGGAAAAAAGTCCCAAAAGTCAGAGGATGCATGTGGGTGGCTGCATGGAAATGGGAGTCTCCCTTTCATGGTGTCCCTGTGTGTGCAGGCCCTTTGAGACAGGCAGCCATCATGTGTCTGTCCCACAGTCACAGAAGCTCTCACCAGAGCACTCAGTGCTGACTAGTCTGTTCCCAGAAAGGACTCAAAAGCCCGTGATGAGCCAAGTTGCAAGCTGAGAAGGGGCCTCCCGCTTCCTCTGTTGGATTCCTGGTCACCCAATCTTCCACCAGTGAGCCTTGCACCAGAGCTTGAGAGAGCTGTCAGTGAATCAGGCACAGAAACAGGAGGATAGAAGGGAAGAGCCTGGCACACCTGGGAAGTGAGCAGAGGCACCAATCCCAAGGCCTGCCTGGGAGTACTGATGAGGCCAGAGTAGAAAGTGAGGAGGGTCTCAATGCAGGACTTAGTGGGGTTTAAGTGTCCCTAATTAGTTCCTCCATGAGCTCCCTGAGGGTCGAATATTCAATAGAGCAGAGAGAGCAAGGGAAAGGGATAGTCCTGTTGGTTGAGGGCTGGTCTTTGCAAGTTTAGGTCAGACTCGGTGTTGGAGTCTTATACCCTCCTCTCCAAAGAAGAAAGATGATTGTATCATAGCTCATTTGCATACCTATGCATTTTAACCATGTTTCTGTATGGAATTTATATACACTGTGAGATTTTTGTGCATATGCAAATGAGCCACAGGTGCTTGTTTGTGAGGTCCGGCCTCTGAGGTAGGCTGGGGTGCAGCGACTACCTGGAGAGAGCAGGAGTTCCAGGGCCCACTGCATGGAGGCCACGAGTTTGTGCATTCCCAAAGAACTGAGGCCTCAGTGTAGGCTAGTGGCCCTGATCTCTCAAATGAGAAAGAATGGGACGGCCCTGGGTATCTTCCACTTTACGCAATCACTCTATTCTGCTGTGTCATCAAAGGTTTAGCATTTTAAAAAAACCAAAGGACTTTGCTGAAAGAATCAACCATTAAAACAAATCATTTTGTCTCAAGAACTTCTGGGTGGGAGAGAGAGAGAGAAGAGCCAGAGAGGAGAGAGAGAGAGAGGAAAGAGAGGGAGGAGAAAGACAAAGAGAGACAGAGAGAGATCAAGAGATAAAAATTGCCTGTCATAGATGCAGGCTGGGGAGGGGAAGAAATCATTGGACATTGGTGGAGGGAAATGGGCACTGGTGGAGGGATGGGTGCTGGAACACTGTATGACTGAAACCCAAATATGAACACTTTTGTAACTGTATATCTCACGGTGGTATAATAAAAAGTTAAAATAATGCAATACGCAAAAGAAGAAAGATAAAGAGAGAGAAGAAAAGTGCCTGCCATAGAGGCAGGTTGGGGAAGGGAGGGAATTGGGAACATTGGTGGGAAATGTGCACTGATGGAGGTTTGGGTGCTGCAACATTGTATACGGAAACCCAATCATGAACAGCTTTGTAATTGTCTATCTCATGGTGACACAAGAAAATTTTTTAATATGTTAAAAAAAAAGAACTTCCGGAGCAAAGTACAGAGCGCGAGGGAGAAAAACCAGTGATTTCTTACTGTCCATGTGCAAGGAAGTGGATGTTTGGTCTCCATAGAGCTGATAGTAATTCTCAAGACAAAAGTGAATGCGCGGGCTGGAGCGATAGCACAGCAGGGAGGGTGTTTGCCTTGTACACAGTCGACCTGTGTTTGATCTCCGGCATCCCATATGGCCAGTGCTCCCAAAGCACTGCCAGGAGTAATTCCTGAGCAAAGTGCCAGGAGTAATCCCTAAGCATTGCCAGGTGTGACCCAAAAAAGAAAAAAATAAGTGAACGCGTGGACCCTATGCAGACACAGATCCACACACAGAAACCTAAAGCTGTGTCATTCAGTACAGACCCTACACTTGTATCACTTGTATCACTTGTCTTCCCATTGATCATCAATTTGCTCGAGTGGGCACCAGTAATATCTCCATACTTCTTGTCACATGCTAGTGTAGCCCAAGGGCATCTGCTCTCACCAGGAACCTGAAGAGCCTCAAACCATTTGTTCAGGTCATGGGAATGAGGTCTATAATTGTTACTGGTTTTTGGCATATCAAATACAACATGGGTAGCTTGCCAGGCTCTGCTGATCCTACAATTACCTGGAAATCTACAAACACTTCAAATCCATTTTGAGTTGTGTATTCAGAGAAAGATAGGTCTATAACTGAATCTCAGCAAAACTATGTTCATGAAAAGTGAACTAGTTCCGGAGGCCCCATTCACTCTCAATGGAACAAACATCTCTGAATGCAGCAGCTATGTGTACCTAGGTCGAGAAGTCAACATGATGAACGACCCGAGCTGCGCAGGAGGAAGAGAGTGACATGGAATGCCTTCAAAAGCATTGAAGAAATAGCTAAAAAAGACAAAGAACCTCCGGCCCGGGCACATCTCTTCAACTCACCACTGTTCTCCCTGCATTAACACATGTCTCAGAGACCTGGACCCTACGAAAAGCAGGATGAGAATGCTACTCGGGTCTCCCAAAGAGGAATCAAAAGAGCTATGCTTGGAATATTATGCCTCACTCAAGTGAAAGAAGGAATACGGAGCTCTGACCTCCGTTGCTGTTCCAGAGTCAGGGACGCTGTCTCATTTGCCAAGGCATTGAAAATCAGATGGGCTGGACATGTAATGAAACTTGGAGATGACCACTGGACTAGAGCCATTACCGACTGGATCCCATGGGATGTCAAAAGATCACGTGGCCACCCACCTACAACATTGTCAGACTTCTTTGTCAAGACCCTGAATGAACAGTTTGAGGCTCTTCACATTCCTGAAGCAACCAGATGCCATTGGGCTACACTGGCACGTGACAGGGTCAAATGGAAATGTTACTGGTACCTGCTCGAGCAAATCGATGAATAACAGGATGTCAAGTGTCAAGTGTCAAGTATTCAGAGCATCACTTCCAGCAGGGAGAATGCAGTGACTTCAGTTCAGAATGGGTGACTCCAGTTCCCTCTCAACTTCCGCAGGATGACTCCAGAACTTAGGACCACCATGAAGACATATTTCATACAAAGCAGAAAAATCTGGCACACATTCCCAAGAACAAACTATAGTACATCTACATAATGGAATACTATGTAGAAAGCAGAAAAACCGCTTGTTTAAATACAGACCTTTCCTCACCCCTTTAGGTTTCAGTCACGCTTGGTGACCACAAGGAAGGTCTCTTGTGGTGCTCAGGACACCGAGGCGAGGCACTGAAATGCTTGGCTCACTGGACCTCTGGGGACCATGGGCCAATAATCAGAGTTGTCGGACCCTGCCATGCTGTGGGTGGGACTGGGGGCAGCTACAGGCATGTATGACTTAATCCAGGAGCCATTGTTCTGCCCTTGGCCAAGTGCTAATTAGGGAGAGAAGTTCTGAGCTAGAACTTGGGTGTCTGAGGAAGGCTGACTCAGCTGACCTGGGGAGGAAATAGGCAGGAAGATTTTATGGTACTACCAGATTTTTGCCCTGTGACGTGTCCTTAGGTCTGAAGTGTTTCATAAATGGCCCTTTTGTAGCTTTGTCGGGGGGGGTGGGAAACCAGGTACAGTGCATAAACTATACTGAGCTACGTCTCTACCCTCAGATCTCTCTTTTACTGGCCTGGGGATAGCCTCAGGCTGAATTCAAGTCAGTCTCTAACCTCACCGGCACCGGTGTACCTGTACCCCAATGCACAGGAGACTGAATCACTGTGTCACTGGACCCAGGACGCTGCCTTGACAGAAACAGTCAGCATCCATAGCCTGCAGACTCCATGCAGTCATTAAATGGGCTCTGGAGCAGGGGTTCTCAGCCTCGACCTACAGTGGTGTGGGATGAGAATACTCAGATCTTGGTATGCACTAACAGAACTTGCTTGGAGAAATGCTCAAGGACTATCTGTTGGTTTTATGGTTATTTGGGAAGATGAGCATATATTCACTATCAGCTTTGGCAGCAAACCTGCCCGCCTGTTAGGATACAAAGGGTTATCCTCTATTGGGAATACAATGGGTTATCCTATATTGGAGATACAAAGGGTTATGCTCATTGGGAATACAATAGGTTATCCTCATTGGGAATACAAAGGATTATCCTCTATTGGGAATACAAAGGATTATTCTCTATTGGGAATACAAAGGATATTTTAAAAACAAACTCTTAGGAGTGAAACCTTGGGAGTGAGTCAGTGAGCATTAGATTGCATTTGAGGCTACCCCACAAACTCTCAATACACTGAAATTTTGTTCTGATGGATGCACAGGCCCAGAGCAGGGACTGAATAAGGGACCCGCACATAAATCTGGGGCCTAATAGCTCTGGCCTCAGTATAAGGTAAAAATAATGATGATCCGCCCTGTAAAGAAAGTCTAAGAAGGAAACTTGTTAAGTTAGGCCTTAGTTTTTAAGTGGAAGGAAACAAAAATCTCCCCTGAGAATTTATAACCGCAAGTCAGTCCTTTCTGAGGTTTGAGCATCAATGGAAAGTCTGAATCGCTGAAAAGAAATGTTGAGTACGTATGTGCTTGTTATACACATAGTTAAGTGAAACAGTGACTATAAAATAAATCAAAATAATAATGACCAGTTGTAGCATGTAAGTTTATGAAAAAATATAACTGCCTTTTTAGTGTTTAAGGGAAGAAAATATGAAAAGTAGAATTTAAATCTGCATAGTAGTACAAGGGCTAAGGTACTTGCTTTGAGTGTGGTCCACTAGAGTTTAATCCTTGGCATCGTGGATAGCTCCCCGAGAATAAGTCAGCCTGACCCCAATCTAGGTTATCCACTTACCAGCCTTTCCTTTCCAAATCTCTTTCAAAATTCTTCTCAGGTAAGCTAATTGTCACAGAAGTAATTCCACCTGAGTCCATGTAGGCAGGGCATGAGAAAGAGCAAGTTTTCACAATGTGAAAGAATGAACTGCCTAATGGCCTCCGTACCCACCTGTTAGCCTGCCCTTGTGTGAGTCTGCTCTGAACGGCAACAGTAGAGCACACAGTGCATTCATGAGTGAAATGGAAGGTCTGAGAGGGACCAGGAGATAGTGTGGCAGTGAGGACGTGCAGACCTAGACTGGGTCTAGCCTGGGTTCGATTCCTGGCACCACACACGGTCTCTTGTACTGCACCACTACCCTGGTTTGCTGAGAATTGCTGATGGCTCCCCACTGCCACACACACCATTTAGTAACAATCCTGAGTCAAGTAATGGAGTCTGAAAGTATAATTGGGGCATTGCTCACACCCAGATGGGCTTGATCCTGCCTCTCTTACGGGATTCCTAGTCATGCCCAGGGGACCATATGTGGTGGCAAGGCCAGAGCTGGGGTTGGCTGGTCACATACAAAGTTCTAGATACTAGGTCTCTGGCCCACCTCATAAGGTTGGGACTTTTCCTCTTTGGTCATTTCAGATTTGCCTAGTCAATCTTTATTTCAAAATCAGAAGGAAGGAAGTCTGGAGGAATTCTCTAAACCAGTTAGAACAGAGGTGTAGGGTTTGCAAGTGTGAGTTCTGTAGAAAGGTTATACCACAAGAATGCCTTCGAGTTCATGGAGGCGGAAATAAGTGGGTCAACAGCAAACCACTTCAGGTGTACTGGGAGTCGGGTTATCTGGGCATGTGACTTCAAAGGAGAGGAAAATAGTCAGGGTGGCTCCTTGTTCCGTTTCTTTTTATCTCACCTCACAGTCTCATCACAAGAGCCACTTCAAGTGGTAGAGCTATATTCTGGAATGAATCACCTATTTTCTTTCTTCTATTTTCTGTTTCTTCATGTCCTCATTGAGCTTATTTTGGGAAAACAACATGTTAGCACAAAGCAGAGAAGATTCTCTGAACTTTTAAACGAATTTTAAATGATTTATTTTAAACATCGTGATTTACATTTTACACCACAGAGACTGGCACATATTCAAAAGAGCAAGAACAACAAATGCTGGCATGGAGTGGGGAAAAGGGGACACTCATCCATTGTTGGTGGGAATGCTGGCTGGTACAGCCTTCCCGGAAAACAATATGGATATTCCTCCAAAGACTAGAAATTGAACTCCCATTTGACCCAGCCATACCACTCCTGGGAATATACCCTGGGAAGCCAAAAATATGCAGCGGAAACAACTTCCCTAATTCTATGTTCATAGCAGCATTATTCACAATAGCCAGAATCTGGAAACAATCAGAGTACCCGAGAATTGATGACTGGATAAAGAAGCTTTGGTACATCTACACAATGGAATACTATGCAGCTGTTAGGAAAAATGAAGTTATAAAATTTGCCTATAAATGGATGGACATGGAGAAGATTATGTTGAGTGAAATTAGCCAGAAGGAGAGACACAGATACAGAATGACATGTTATTTGCATGACATAAATAAATATGTACATATTATGATACCAATATCCAAGGTCAAGTGAAACATGACCTTGTAACAGGAGGTCTTATCAAAGGTGGAAATTATCACAAACGTGTGGGAGTCATAGGCTAGGTAAGACAGAAAATGGAACGGTGTGCTAACAATTGTCGAGAGTACTAATACCAACTTAGAACTGAGCATGAAATACAGGCAAAAGATACACATGACAACCCTTTAATGTATGTTCTGTAATCCATAGTCTGGAAGGGAAGGAAAAGAGAAAGAGAGAGAAAGGGAAAGAAATAAAGAACCTGCCATGGAGCCGGGCTGGGGGAGGGGGAGGGAACCGGGTAGTTGGTGGTGGGAAATGGGCATTGGTGGAGGGATGGGTGCTGAAACACTGTATGACCAAAACCCAAATATGAACTTTTTAATTGTATATCTTTGTAATTGTATATCTCACAGTGGTATAACAAAATACTTTAAAAAAGAACATCGTGATTTATAAAGTACAAACTTTTTCACAATACAGTTGCTGGAAAGATTCATCATTCAGCACCAATCCCACCACCAGTGTGCCCCCACCACCAGAGACCCCCCATTTCCCTCCCACCCCCCACCCCCTCCTAATGCCTGCTCACTTAGCCAGCATCAATTATGTTGATCCTTACAGCTCATATAAGGGAACAGTAATGATAAGGTCATGTATTTTTTCTTCTTTTTTTCTAGGCAGATGTGTGGGAGTCTGGCCAGTTTCTGTTCTTGGATTCACTTTCTGGGCTTCTAGAACACAGTGGTTTTTTACTGACAATCCCAGACACACCATCACTACAGCTACTGAAAACACTTATTTCACATTTATCTCAAAGTCTATTTAAGCTTTTCCTATTCATACACTGAACAATCCATTCTATATTGGTTGTTGGAGCTAATTTTCTAAATACAGTCAATGAGCCTGGTGTTAGACAAAAGTCATTGGAGATCCTAAAATCTCCATTGTGCCATTTGAGTCCACTGTATAGGAAATTACCGAGGTGGTCCCCCAGACCACACCTCATGTCCACACACTTCTAGAAAAATGTGAAGGATACCAGTTAAATGAATATACTAGATTTTGAACCATAGGGGTACATGGGACCTCCCATGTATGGTTCCAGCTGGTCGCAGTTCTGGGTGGGCCCACCAGGCCTTGCCTGAGGGCATTGAGTTGGGGGAGGGTACCCCAGCTTCAACTCCCAGGGAACCTGTGGATTCAATCACCCAGTCCTGCATACCTGGGCTTGAAACTCAACTATTCCGTTGGGTGTGGCTCTGCCGAGCTGTGGAGTCCGGACCTTGCAAGTGGCTACGGTTGTGATGCATGAGGTTTTCAGGCCTCTGAGGTTCTGACCTGGAGGCAGGGGGGGGCCCAGCCCTGTCCCCCTTACAGGGCCTCCCAGCAGCCCAGCACAGGCTGAGTGGGCACCAGCTCAGCCCTGTGCCTCTCACTGTTTCCCAGCCGGTCACAGTTCTGGGCCTGAACTTTTGAGTTTAAAAGTACAGACCAGGGGCCAGAGCAATAGTCCAGCAGGGAGGGTGTTTGCCTTGCACTCAGCCGACCCCGGTTGAATCCCCAGCATCCCATATGGTCCCCTGAGCACCACCAGGAGTAATTCCTACATGCACAGCCAGGAGTAACCCCTGAGCATCGCCGGGTGTGGCCCAGAAATAAAAAAAAAAAAGAGGATCAAGAGGAGTGCAGGAAACTTTCTGAAGGCAGAGCTTCCTGCTTTACACCCAGATGAAGCAGGGGAATGCAGTGGGGAGAAAAAGGTTCGTGAGTCGGGCAGCCCTGGTGGGGCCGTGGGTGTTTGTACAATCATGCCTGAAAATAACCAGCGGTCAATTCAAGATAAGATAGGAACCACAAAGAATGAAAGGGAAAATCAGAGTCGGAACAAGAGAATGTGACAGTGAAGGGCTGTAGTCTGAAACCCAAATGGAATATCACAGAACTGACATTTGCTTTTGAACTGCTGGTGTACATCCGGTTTCAATGAAAAGTAGAGTTCAGGGTTGCTGATCTCTGACATCTAAGCTCAGAGTCCAGCTGTCAGGAGAGTTCTACTGAACTGTGCTATTTCTAATTTTGTTAGACTCTCACTCTTTCCTACTCCTGAAAGCAGCACCCGTCAGCCCTTCCGCCGTGACTCTAGGAAGACTCTTCTTGCCCTGAGAGTAAATACAAATTTCCTAAAGCGCCTGCGGTGTCTCTCAGGAAGTCCAGGAAGGGCTTCTGCTCATGGAAATAAAACTTCAGGAACCTTGAGCAGTTATTTGGGGGGAGAGTTCCAAGTAGGGCACCTGTGGAAGCTGGGATGCCACAATTCCCGTGAGCATTATCCCTTCCTTTGGGGGTTACCTCTCTTCTGGAATACTACAAGCTCACTATCTCACAATGCAGACCACTCTGGATGCACTGTGCCGAGTCTGGATGGTTATAGGTGTGGGTCAGGATATCTGAGTCAGAAAATAGAGGGTGGCAAGTTTTGGAAGGAACTCCTGGTTCTACTGAGTGACTTCTCCAATATCTGGAGAGATGGGAGCTTGGGGCCCCAGAAAGGATGGTCATAACTGAGTGTCAGGGGCCAGTCAGATCAGAGGGTGGCAGGAGAGCTGGCTGGCAGTCAACACACTGGCACTGACCTGAACATACTCTAACATGAACCGGAGTGCTGGACTCAACATGGTAAATCCGGGGACAAAGTGATGGGCACTGAGGGCTCAGGAAGGGAAAGAGGAGGATGTCTGGGCCATTTGCAGAGCAGCATTCTAATGCTTGGGCTGGGGCGAGGCGGGCCATGAGCATCCTGGGCTTGAGGTCCTGAGACGCTGACAGGACTGGAGACACCAGGCTCGAGAGCAGGGAGGGAACTCTCTGACACGAGCGCGTCCACTGCCCCTCAGCTGCCGGCTCTGCCCACTGGCCTTGGGAAGGGCTCCATGTGGGGCACAGACATGCTTTAGCATGTTTGCAAATGGACAGCCACTGGCTAATAGGAGGGGTTGTGGCCCCTGACTGGGGTGAGGGGCACAAAGTGCGCCAGCAAGGGAAGGTTCTGGCTTTCCTGGAGAAAAGGCTTGCAGAGAGGAGCTGCAGCTGGCTGGTGTATACGTGGGAGCCGTAGTCCTGAGCTTGGACAGGTTTCTGAATATTTACTTTGACAACAGTCATTCCTGTTGTCACACCCAGCCTGGGTGATGAGAGGGTGGCGAGTGCAGCGCACAGCACCCAGCAACTTGGTATCCTAATACCATCATTTCTTCATTTTCCAATCACTGTATCACTGTCTTCCCGTTCATCATCGATTTGCTCAAGCGGGCAACAGTAACATCTCCATATGACCTGTCTCATGCAAGTAGAGCCCAAGGGCATCTGCTTGCTCCAGGAACATAAAGAGCCTCAAACCATTCCATCAGGTCATGGGAATGAGGTCTATAATTGTTACTGGTATTTGGCATATCAAATACAACACGGGTAGCTTGCCAGGCTCTGCCATGCGGGTAGCATACTCTTGTAGTCATCTCAAAATCCAGCATTTATTGATGAATTGCGCGCCACTTGTGGCCGTGCGAGCCGGGCTGTGATAGGCTGGCCTGCTTGGTGGAGTTCTGAAGAGGGGGAAGTCCGGATGTGGGAAAATGGAGGCCCTCATGGAGTGGGGGGGGTCATCTGGCTTGTTGTGAGGCTCTGCTGGGGTGGCGGGCCAGGGCTAGAACCTGCCATCCCTCCCAAGCACCTCATGAGCGGCTAGGCACAGTGAGAGCCAGTAGCAGCTCTGCCCCATGTCTGTCTCTGGATCAGCATACCTGGGCCGGATTAAAAAAGACTGCATCAGGGGCCGGAGCGATAGCCCAGCGGGTAAGGCGTTTGCCTTGAACGCGGCCAGCCCATGCCAGCCCGGTTTGATCCCTGGCATCCCATATGGTCCCCGAGCACCGCCAGGAGTAAT
This sequence comes from Cryptotis parvus, assembly GCA_021461705.1. NCBI lineage: Eukaryota > Metazoa > Chordata > Mammalia > Eulipotyphla > Soricidae > Cryptotis > Cryptotis parvus. Next base: position 64,519 of record JAJIBD010031801.1, read on the forward strand.
TCCTGAGTGCAGAGCCAAGAGAAACCCCTGAGCATTGCCGGGTGTGACCCAAAAAAGCAAAAAAAAAAAAAAAAATGACTGCAGCAGGGTGGATCTCGATGAGCCGGGCTGTGATAGGCTGGTCAGCTGGGTGGAGTTCTGATGAGGGGGAAGTCCGGATGTGGAAAATGGAGGTCCTCATGGAATGGGGCATCGTCTGGCTTGCTGTGAGGCTCTGCTGGGCCGGATTAAATGGAAAAACTCCCATTTTCCAATACCTGTCACATTTTGTCATGTTTTAAAGATTGTACTTGTACATAGCAGTTCCCACGGTTGATGCCAAGACAGTTCTCTTGGGTGTGTTGGAGAGAACCACCTCACCGCCTCTGTAGACAGCAGTGCACTGCGCTCCCTAAAAAGTACTGTCAGTATGACTTCAAAGGAGAAAATTATGTCTAAAGTTATCACTTCTTTTAGTAATTTACATAGTTTCTATTAGTGAAAAGTATCAATCCTTTCTAGCTTCTTAGTCTACCCTTCCAAGCTGATATGATGACTTGTGGGGACTAGTCAAGCTGAGACTAGAGCCCCATGCCAGCCAAGGTGCCGTCTGACTTCTCACACTTAAAGAAGCGCGTGGGTTTTGATCGTTGCACAGGGAACTGCACCTCCCAACCCCTGCCCCACACCAAAGGGAAGAGCTCTACATGCGGAAGACAAGCAGTGGGCAGAGGGACAAACGTGGACGTTCTCCTCTGTGCTGAACTTTAGGATGAATCCAGGAGGATTTCCTTCCCTTTGCTACCCATCTCCCAACCATTCTCTTTTCTCTTTCAAGACTGGTCTGTGTGCTTTCCCCAGCTGAGTCTAGAGACAGGGTCACCCAAGAAATTTGCATTGTCCTTAAATCTCTTTGATGATTAAGTCATCTCAGGGAAGGGATAGATAAGATGCTTCATCTATAGGTCACATGAGACCCAGAAAAAATAGCATACTTTTATGACTGTCAGTTCACAGTCACTCAAATCAGAACTGGAATGCCACAAAAACAACTCCCTGTTCGCCCAGAGGAAAAAAAAAAGACAGTAAAGGGGAAATTCAGATTAGTCACAAAGAAGTCCCCCGCCTGCCTGCAAAGGCTCTGCATTAAAGTGGGGAGAGTTGCTCTGCCCTTTTAATTGTCTCTTTGTTCCCGGGACCTCCGGAGAGGCTTTCTTTGCCTTCATCTTCTCTGTGAAGGGGAAGAGGCCAGTCTGCACTTGGGTTCCCCTCCGTTGGTGCAGTTTTTAGCTTCTCTGAACCCAGAAAGTGAAGATGGAAGGGCTCCGCTCCAGGAGGAGAGTGTGGACAGTGCACCCAGGCAGAGCTTCCTGAGGACCAAGTTTCTGCTGGCAGCTTCCCTTGTTCAGGGGCTGGGGCTGCTGCTGTGTCTCATCTATGTTTGCCTGCACCTCTCTGCTTCTCAGGTAAGAAGCACTTCTCGGCACGGCTCTCTGCTGCCTCTAGCTCCCGCAGGCTCAAACCCCTGGCATCCAAAGAGTTGAGTTGTTTCCTTCCATGATGGTCAAGACAATCCAACACCATCCTGCCCCTCCCTCCTTTCCTTCCTTTCAGTTTGTGGCAACGTAGGGCCCAGTGGAGAGTAAGGGCCACTGTTTCTGGATTGTTCCCTCTCTTTGCATTTAAGAACTTGGTGTGATTTCTCCCTGGTGGAAGGCAGAGAAAGGTCTGCAGAACCCAGTCTCCTCTCTGCTGTCTTCAGAACCCTCCTGTCCCCCACCACATCGACTCTGCTGAGCTGTCAGGGTGCCTGCGCACATGCTTGTGGGTGAAGCATCATCTTCCCGCAAGCCCAGCGGCAGACAGCACTGCTTTTCACGCTGTCCACCCTCCCGAGGGACCCTGCTTGTCCACAGGTTCTATCACTTACTGTAGGCACTTAAGGATGCTCTTAGGTGCTTAAGACAAAAGGTGTCGTCTCCTTCCCACTTTTCTGGCTGGACTGGGCTGCTTCCCAGTGGTCATGTCATACACTGGCTTCCTTCCTTGTTAAGGCAGGGCAAGATGAGCAGAGACCTAGGAAATGTCTGGGCTTGTCTCTGCCCTCAGTAAACTGGGGGTTTTGGTGCTCTGAGGCTGGTGGAGTATGTTTGTTATCACTGTGCCCCGGTGAGAGCTCAAGTCCCCAAACTCTACAAGCAGAGCTAGTCTCAAGTCTGCAGTCCAGGAAGTCCAGCTGTGCTGTGGCTTCTTTGCTTTCCTCTCCCTCTCTCCAAAATACAGAACTTGGAAGTAGCCTGATTTTTCTCATCATTTCTCAGTTCACCTACATCTGTTAGCAGAGAATAAACATGATCTCCCACATTAGACTTCCTTAGAAGATAACTGCCTGCTTTCCCATATTAGACAGCCTTAGCTGGGCAGCTCTGAAAATATAGATAAAATTGTGAAAGTCCTTTTCAAAAGTCAACTTTCCCTTCAAATCAGTTTATTTAATAACCTCTGCTTTCTCACCACTGGCTTTTGTTTTCTTGGTATTTGTGAAAAGCGGAAGCTTTTGTTTTTGAGATTCAGAAAAAAAATAGGCTTATGCATTCTTCATATAATTCACTTCCTTATTTGATTTTCTTATAACACAGTTTGTCCAAAATAATATAATGTAATTATATAGCAGCTATAGTCATAGAATTGGTACAATAATTGATCACCGTTCATTGTTTGTGTCTAAGCTCATGGTGGGGCCTGGGAGACTGGAATCCGCACATGTGTGCGGACATATGGACAACAGAAAGTTGGAAGCCGAATGTTTAGAGCCCATGATTGGTTTGCTTCTGCAGTGTTAAGAGTCAGACTTCTAGGGGCCAAAGCAATAGCCCAGCGGGAAGGTGTTTGCCTTGCACATGGCCGACCTGAGTTTGATCCCTGGCATTCCATATGGTCCCTTGAGCACTACCAGGAGTAATCCATGAATACAGAGATAGGAATAACCCCTGAGCATCACTGGGTGTGAGTCCCCCAAAGCTGAAAAACCAAAAAGAGTCAGACTTCTAGTCTTATCAGTGGCTCAGTTGTGAGGTGAGAACATGTGAGTTTGGAGTTGGGCCATTTCAAGCTTTGTGTCTTCTGGGGTTGTGAGCACTCCCACTGATGGTGTGTGTGGTGGTGCTCCAAGAGTCCTGTAAGGGGTGGGCGGGGCTGGTGGCTCAGCACAAGGGTCCGAGGATGTGCTGCATGGGGGTGTAAGCTGCATGTCATATGCATGCCTGTGCTATCTCTATATCCCCAAATGTTTCCATTCTGGAACTTTTTACTCCTAGGAAAAGAACACATGAAGGCACTGGGAGGGATCCTGACAAGTCTGGGTTGAGAATGGATGCCAGAATTCTCACTATAGTTCCCTGAGTCTGATCCACTTAGAATGATGCACTGTAGTTCCTTGATTAAGTTTCTATTACTTGGAACTTTTGTCATATGCATATTTTGTTTCAGCTCAATATAAATGAAATTGATGTAATATAACAAATTCTAAGAAAATAAATTTTATTTTATGCTTTTTAAGTTTTATGGCAATCTGATGATATAGCATCTGAAAAAAAACTTCATTTCCTACGAACTTAATACATTTTAAATTGTTGGGACAGGGTTTAGGCACTCCCAGTGGCGTTCAGGGGCACACGCAGGACTGGGCACTGAATTCAGGCCACTGAGCGCACACTCAGTGCATCGAGCTGTCTCTCTGGCCAAGGAATACTGACTGCTTTGTCTATTTCGAGGCTCTGAGAGGTACTGAAGAAAACTTCCAGAAAGTTGGATATAAGAAAAAGAAACCCACAGATGACATAATGACAAACCTGTGGAATGACATAATGCTTCGGCTGTTAGGAGGAATTCTTTAAATGGGGGTGGAGGATGGATTGAGAATAGCAAGCTGTTCTCAATTGTTGAACTGGAGGATGGTGAAAGTGGAGAAAGACATGGGAAAACTGAGGCAGTGGCCATTAGCAAAGGGACATACTGCATTCCATTCTATGCATCAGGAAAACTGGAAAGAACATCTGCTCCAAATTTCACTAACCTAGGGTCATGGTACAGCACTAGAGGGCGCCGTAGTAAAACCCTTGGAGAGGCACGCAGGACCTCTTTCAAAGCCCTGAGCATTATCAGGAAATTTCTCAGAAGGATGGTGCTCACTGACTTGTAAGGCTTCCCCAGGGGGCCCAGTCCTGCGCGGACATCAGATTTCTCCATGAAAAAACATGTGGACAGTGGGCACAGCCCAGTCGTGACGAGGCCTGCACAGACTTCAACTGGGAAATATCCTATGCAGACACACACACACTTCCAAGAGCTGGGAAGTGAGCAGAAGGTCTCCGCCCAGACTCTAACTGCTGCAGCCCTGAGAAACCCAGCATGGGGCCAACCACTGCCCTCACCAGCTCAGTTTCTCTAGCATGACTCTGTGCCCTGCCCTCTTCAGAGAGCTGCCACTCCTCCCAAAAGCTCTGTCCATGGATAGTGACTGGGGAGAGCAGGCAGGAAATGCTTGCTCATGTTCAGCCTGGGTAAATTCCCTGAAGATATGCAGGCATCATTTTATTCTTTTTCAAAATGGGGATTTCGTGAAAAGGAACAAGGTGATGCTTATTCATGGACATAAATATGCTGCCACTATTTACCTTATAACATGCGGATAAATACCCCATGACTCAAATACCAGAAGACTATAGAATTACAAAATTATAAAACTTTTGGGATTTGACTTCACTATTGTATAGATTAATTCTCACAGCATATATCTAGGAAGAACCCATTGGAACTGGAGCTGGTGGAGGAATCACTTTTTAGTAATCATGTGACTATTAAACTCCCAAACTCACAACCAGCTGGTGCTTGGGGCTATATGAGGTTCCGGGGACTAAACTGGGCAGGCAAGCGCCCTCTCTGCTGAACTCTCCCTTCAGCCTGAGAAAGATTTATTTTTAAAGCATCTGTGTCAGTGAAGGTTAGACCCAGGATCTTACCATCTCACTACAATGCATGCCCTGCTCAAAGGTACAGGAGTTTCTGACCCTGGAGTGGAACCCATGCCCTACTCTCTTCTCACTCTGGGGAAGGCAGATAAGGGCACTGCCAGGGAGACTACCCACAGAGGACTCCCTGCCTCCTCTGGTAACGCAGCAAGGAGGGAGAGCTTTGACGAGCCTGGCTGCCATTGCCTGCTTCACTGCCAAGCATGTGGCAACAAGTACTGACGTGAGCAGGCACTCTCTTCCCTCAATGAACTATTTGTTTTTGTGTTTGTTTTTAGATCAGATCTGGGATCATATCTGGCAGTGCTCAGGAGTTACTCCTGGCTCAGGGGGCCATATGTAGTTCCTGGGACTGATTCCAGGTTGAACCGTGTGCAACGCCAACACCCTATATGTTAACAGCTGAACTGATGTCCTTAAGTGGGCGAAGACAGTCTTCTCTGGAAGAACACCTGCCCAGGGGCTCTCACTATCTCCCCTAGTCCCTGGATGAACTGTGGATGAGTCCAGAGCCCAGAGCTCAGGAGGCAGCAACCTGGGTTCTAATGATGATCAGGCAAGTTTGGTAACTTCACTCGTCTAGAAGGTCCCTGTAATTTAATCATTTGGCTGACTTTGCATAACTCTCTGAAAGACAACTTCAACAAATCAACTCCCAGTGTTTCCAAATTGTCCTAATGGAGGGGGTTAAGGAGTGGTGGGGTGGTGGCAGGCACCTTTAACTTCAACTTCCTTCTTAAACGCACAATACAGTTCATCAAGAAAAGAGTATCATGGGGCTGGAGCGATAGTCCAGTGGGTAGGGCGTTTGCCTTGCATGCGGCCGACTCGATTTCAATCCCCAGCATCCCATATGGTCCCCCATGCGGTACCTGAGCACAGAGCCAGGAGTAGCCCCTGAGCATCGCTGGATGTGACCCAAAAAAGAAACAAAAAAAAAAAGAAGAAAAAAGAAAAGTGTATCACCCCCAGTCCCAGACCTCAAGATTTTAATTTAAAAATTCTCTTTCTCCAGAGGAATTTCTTACATTGCCTTTCAGGATAAATTCTATTGTAAACATTATTTTTCAATGCAAATGGTAATACTTTATAAATTATTCCTCACTTTGCTTTTTTTTCACTGATTATATTTTGTAGGTCCACACTGAATTTCTCCGATTCTTTAACCACCAAATAAATACATTTTCTCTACTGGCTTTTTTCCCCTCATTGTTTCACTTCTTTTGACGACTATGTACTCAACTTCAAATTAGCTTTTCAAGCTCTGAGGGGTATGTAGGGAAAGATTCAGTGTTGGGGAAAAAAAGTTGTTTTTCTTCTTTGTGAAGCAAACAGTTTTTACATAGAGAAATGGAGAGGGGAGGGGATATATGTTCAAGAGAAGACACAGACTTTCAGTACATAGCATTGTACTGCAAAATCTGAAAGATAAAACCAATTTATGTGAGATCAATCTGGGATCGGGGTTGGAGTGATATCCAGCAGGCAGGGCGTTTGCCTTTCATGCGACTGACCTGGGTTGGATCCCGGCATCCCATATGGTCCCCCCAGCACCACCAAGAGTAATTCTTGAGTGCAGAGCCAGGAGTAACTTCTGAGCATTGCCGGGGTGACCCCCCCCAAAAAAAAAAGGGCAAAAAAAAGGGAAAAAAAGAGATTAATCTGGGATTATCTAAACCAGTATCCCCAACACTCCTGAAAGCCAAGCATCAGTGGGAAGGGTGCTGGGGTGACTGAAGGCAGGACATCAAACAACTTGATAAATCACAGTGTCTAAATCAATTATAAATTTTAAAAATTCTGTTTGCCCTGACGATGGGACTCTCCAGAAGTTCCCAGACTATCCACCAGACTTTTGTGGCCATGTTGGACTGATGGGTCTCTTATGGGCTCTGTTATCCCACATGGGAAACTGGAGTCAGGGAGCCTAAGCAGTACCCAAAGATGAGTTTGACAGAAATGAGGACAGATCTCAGAAGCTTGCATGGTGGAGCAAATAGTTCTCATAGCTCAGAGTTGTTTCCCCTTAAAGCAGGTACAGGGTGGACAGACAGCAGTCACATCTAACCTTCCCAGAAATAAGCAGTTCTGGTCTGGGAGACGTTTCAACTACATGTACTGCTGTGGCTTTTTCCTTAAAGACATATCCTTTCTCCTTCACAGGGAGCATCTCAGAGTCCTCCAGTTCAGAATATAAGAGCACAGTTCACCAGTAAGTACCCTCTTTTCTTCCAGAACATCAGCCTTCTCCCTCCCTTGACCCCATAGAGAAGCCCTCTCTGTTGTTGGAATGTGCTTATTTCATATATGAAAGGGGGATAAATTATGCCAAGGGAGGGTTGAGGCATGAGACTTATTTATTACCTGAAGAAACCATATTTGATGCATGATAATACACCAGTAGTTTCTAAACGAATATTCCTTTATTAGGGTACCCTGAATCTTAGGGAAGTATATCTTACCCTCCTTAACATGTGCCCACACCAGAAACTGAGCTGTGCCCAGCAGTAGGGATCTGTTCTTTCCTCTGACCAGAGCACAAAGAAAAGAGAGGCAGGTGTTGGCTACTTTAGGGACCCTCACTCTGAATGACCAGAGCTCTTAGCATATCTTCCTCTTTTCCCCTGCTGGCAGGGAACCTTGCAGGGAACCCAGGAGAGAAGAATAAGGAGGAGCAGGCTGTGCTCCAGGGACACTACACAGCAAACTTGGGGAGTACCGTGATTTCACGAGCATGTGCAGAGGACAAGGAGAGGCAGAAACACCTAGAACGGAGGGAGGTGCAGGACTTGGGCATAGGACACACCTGCCACCTTTCGCTGCGTCTACCCTAGTCACCATCAAAGCAAGCAAGAGGCCAACTGCTCCTGGTTCTGAAAACCAAGATTTGCAAATCTTCATTTCCTACTAGTATATGCCAACTGTCGCAAACCAGCCTGTGGCACACCTATCTCCTCCCAGGCCTGCTGAATCCCAGCCAGCCCAGAGGGAACTCTTGACCATTCCCAGAAGTTTCATCTGTTCTTCCATTCCCAGTAACTCTGCTTGTCCTATTCCCAGCCTCCAGTGGAATGAACAGCACTCTTGAATTCTTAAAATCCCTATTTGGTTGTTCTTTCTGTGTCTAGATACATTGGCAAGTCACTCACTTCCCAGTGCTAAAGGACTGTGTTGTCCGGCCTTCCCTCCCTAGGGTGTGAGAACGAGAAAGGCTTCATCATCACCCCCTGGCCGGCAGCACCATGCAGCTGCAGGACAACGCCATTATCATCAAGTGTGACGGCTTCTACCTCATCTCTCTGAAGGGCGACTTCTCCCAGGAGCTCAGCCTCTCTCTCCACTACCGCCAGGGCAAGCAGCCCCTCTTTTCCCTGAGCAGAGTCCCCTCTGTCAACTCCATCACAGTGGCCTCCCTTGGCTTTCAAGGACAAAGTCTACTTGAATGTGACCACTCACAGTACCTCCTGCGAAGACATCCAGGTAAATGGTGGAGAACTCATTCTCATTCATCAGAGCCCTGGTCAATTCTGCGCCATCTGAGAGGCAGCCGGCAAGCTTGGCTGGATTCTTTTTGTGGGTGGAGGGTAGTCCCACGAGCAGACCTCCCCCATTCTCAGGGATATTTAAACTTCACCTTATTTATCCTCATCTCATCTAGTCACCTTGCCCTCACTATGCCTTGCCAGGCACCTTTATGAGATGTGTCTATGTTGGTGTTTGGAAGAGCAAAATGAAACAGGGTTAGCATCTCTGTGCAGCTGTGAGAATCCACCTGGTCTGGGCCAGTTTCCACAGAAAACCCTGGGGAGGGCGCTTTGTTCAGCTGCTCCTCTGAGAGGTGTTTGGACTGCTCTGCCCATGCTGAGCACCTGTAGACACACTGGACACACTCGATTCAGCAGGTATTCTTGTCTCGACGGCCATTTCTTCTAAGGAAAAACCTCACTTTCCTCGGACATAGCTGAAGTTTGTGGAACTGAATGAGCAGTCAAGAGTGGGCTGATTTCTGCCTTAGACCATGGGCAGGTCATTTTCCCTTTCTGAAGCCTACTTTGCTTTTGTGAAAGCAGTGAAAATGCAAACTATCAGGCCCCAGCTGGGAGCCAGCTGTGTGAGCTTCTCTTTCACTGTGTGCAATCGCTTCCCCAGTGAACAAGCAGACACTTCACTTCCCTCTCTGCCTTCTTAGTGATTTCTAATTTTAACAATGATTTGGTGTGGGGGGTTGGGGTCACACCTGGCGATACTCAGGGGTTACTACTGGCTCTGCACTCTGGAATTACTCCTGGGGATGCTGAGAATTGAACCTGGGTCAGCTGCATGCAAGACAAGTGCCCTAAACCCTGTACTATCTCTCCAGTCTCTTGGTGATTATATATATACATATATATATATATATATATATATGTGTGTGTGTGTGTGTGTATGTATATGCATATATATGCATATATATGTATATATATAGTTCATTAGGGAGTACAATCTTGGTCTTGAGCAGATTTATTTTAAAAGTGCACTGGAAAGACCCCATCTTTAAAACTATAGTTCTGTATTTTGTTTTCCTGGGTTTTGGAGTTTACATGGAGACAAATAAATGACCTCGGACTTTACTACCGGTTGAGAGCGGTGCAGTTCTTGTTTATTTTTCTTCCTTTGTGTTTTTTCTTTTTTGGTCACATCCTGTGGTGCTGTGAGGCTAATATGGGGCACAGGTGATGGAGCCGGTCACTGTGTGCCCGCCCCTCTGGATGGCTGCTCCAGCACCTGCCCATCTTTTCTAGTTTGAACCTGAGCTTCACACATGTGAGGTGGGTACTGAGCTTGGCCCGCAGTGCTCTTTGTCCAGCTCTGATCATCCTGTTTTTTCATTACATGACTTGGTGCACATTTTTTTTATGTACCTGATGGTAGTGACTATATTTGGCATAGTGCGGAATCTACAAAGATGGACAGTACATTTCTTGTGTGAATAAAAAAATTGATCTCAAAACAGAGGAGGGACAGAGAGACAATGCTGATATTACTACTAAATCACTCATGCCAGCCACCCGACATTTTTTGCTCAAGTAAAGCCATGGCTGGAAGACGGTATCTTCACTGATAGCCTCCCTCAGGACAAGCCTTCAGTCCTGGGCTGCCTGCTTCCCTCTGCCCTTGAATTTTTCTTTTCTTTCTCTTTGTCCAGACCAGTTATATGGAAATATCTCAAGAGTCCAAAAGTCTCGATTTCTATGGAAATTCTAATTTGTTAAACAAAGCTCATAAACCATCAATAGCTGCCTACAGAGCAGCAACAACATCATCACTAAATACCTGCCCACAACTTCCTTGCGTATGAAACAAGGTGCCTTCCACAGCATGTAAGTGATATTCATCCAGAGATGGGGCCCAGCCATCTTAGTGCAGAAGAGGAGGCATGTGAGAGGAGATTCTGCCAGCTGGTCTCGGATCAGGAAAATAGCATGACTTTCTTCCAGCTTGGCGGGCTTTCCTGCTAGCTCAGTGACGCACCAAAAACCCAACTCCACTATCATCCCTCAATAGTCTTGTTGGAAGTGAATGAAATATGCTAAGGAGCCTAGAGGAAAAGGAGTGTCCTAAGCAAAGTCTAGACATGAAGACGGCTGGGTTGATATTCACATTCCATAAGAAAATCTTGTCTGAAAGATCAAAGTGATTTGGGAAGTCTAGAATCGCAGTAATTCGTGATCGTATGACTTTGGCCGAAGCGCCCATGTGGCCTCTCTGGCACACTCGCTTCCTGAACATAAGCTTCCCTCTGGTGGGTGGAGGGGCACTGAGCCCCCTAGGGAGCACTCAGAAGAGGACTACAGTCACGCAAGGAGGGAAAAGCAGGAATACAGTCAAGGAAGGGCAGTACAGGTGTCATACAGGAGTATAGGCTGGCAGGTGAGGTTTGTTCCACAGCTCAGTTCAATTTAGTTTCTTGCTCCAGGTTCCTGATGCCATGCTAGGTGTACATAACCCCATGGCTGGATCATGGAGCTGTCAATTCATATTGGACTTTATTAGCTGCATCCTATGGCGAAGTTACTTCATTCTAGGTCTGCTCATTGCCTCTGTTCTTCTATCATGCAGAGCAGGCCAAGGAAGCCTATCTCACTCTTAGACAGTAAAAATGACAATAAATCTGACAAGTGTCCTTATTTCATACACCCTTATGGAGTCCAGAAAGCTCTAAGTGCAGTTCACATTTCATGACAGTTTCCCAATGTTGAATCATCACTAGATGAAGCCTGTCTAAACCACAGTCTCTACACATAGAGCCTCTGCGGGGAAAGTATAAACTTATGAGCTTGTAAGAAATATGAATAAGCAGAATATCCTGTATTCTCAGCAAAGGGTAAACACTTTGATCTGTATGAATTGGTGAACCCATACATTTTAATTTTATTATTTGAATATTTTACAGACTAAGTACATTTTTCCAAAGACAAAACAGACTTCTGCTCTGCAGATGACAAAGCTAAGCTTCACACAAACACTTTCCTTTTCGCAGAACCCCAGCTGCTCCACAGCTCTAAGCCAAAGGGCTGTGGAGGGCCTCCTGCAGCCCCCCAGGGCTCTGCCTCTGCTCCCAAATGTCTCCTGAAAGCCTTCTTCAGTCTTGCTCTGTGCATGCATGCAGAGCCTCACCCCCCCATCTCTCCTCACTGTCGGGAGTGCCCCGGGTCCCCCGACAGTGTCGGGAAGCGAGTTCCCTTCTACCTCCAAAGCCGGGCGGGAATGGATGAAGACTCAGGAATCCGATGCAGTTTTAAAAGGGCTTTACTATCACAGGATCCAATATACAATCCAAGAGCAGGGAAAACCTCCAGACTCTGGGTTCCCAGCTAGGCCCCAGCCAGGTGTAGGCCAAGATGGCTGCCACCACGTGTTGAGGCCCAACAGAGAATGGAGAGGATGGAGAAGCAAAACACCAAGGGAAGCCGAAATGGCAAAAAGGGGGAAAAAGAGAGAGCTTCTTTCTTCTTACAGCTTATTTTATAGCTAGAAATCCCCCAAACTCCCCAGTCCAGCCCATTCTGGGCTGGGCTATCTAGAGATGAAAATAGGAAAATAGCTTTATAGAAATGTAGCAACTTCAGGAGACATCTGGCTGTTTACAAGGACCCAGGGCTAATTAAAAGCCTCCTAGCAGAGCTGGGAGAAGCTAAAAGCTAAATGTAACTTCCCCTGGCAGGAAGAATCAAATGCCCTCAGGTAATTTCTCCCAGCACCTCACCTAATATCTTGAGCCAAGATCTGCCTGGAATTGCCTTTATAGGGTAGAGAAGGGGTTTCTGAGATGGCATGTCTCTGTACCAAAGACTAATACTAATACCAGTTAAATATTTCTCCAAGCCTTCACAAGAGTCTCGTCTACTTCACGGTAGTTTTGTATTTTAGTTGCCTTTGAGTTATCAGGGAGCCATGCTTGCTTGCTTGGAGGCAAACAGCATTTCTCTCTGGTCTAATTACTTAGAGATCCAACGTGGCCAGGCAAATATGCTGGTAAGATCTAGCTAGTCCCACGATGATTGTGGTAGCATGAGAGAATATTTATACCAGCCAGTACAGAATACATGGTCAGATAAACTGCCACATTCAGACTACCCCCTATCTATGAAGTGACCTGTAGGAGGCAATCCAGGGCAGATGCAGAGGCCTAGGCTTTTAGGGTGTCCTGCAACACCTCACCAGCCAGAGAGGCACTGACCCAAGAAAGCATTTAAAGTGCCCACAACTGGGGCCAGAGTGACAGCACAGCGGGGAGGGTGTTTGCCTTGCATGCAGCTGAACTGGGTTCGATCTCTGGAATCCCATATGGTCTCCTGAGCACCCGGAGTAATTCTTGAGCACAGAGGCAGGAGTCACCCCTGAGCATTGCCGGGTGTGACCCCAAAAGAAAAACAAAACAAAAGAAAAAAGTGCGTGGGACTCCAAGACTGTCTTTACAGCAAATGGGACTGCCTAGCTTAAACACTTGCAGATTAGTAGACTTCATACAGATCCACTCACAGAAACTTACTAAAGAAAATTCATGGTACTTCTGGATTCTTTCAGAAAGTTGCTTTTGCAAATTTGGCTAAAATCAGTCAAATCTTCTAATAGCTGCTATGGAACAAAAAAGTGAAAACTCTTGAAATATCAAGTGAAAAGGAGGATTCCAGCCGACTCAGGAGCCCCACGGCAGGGTGGGAGCTCAGGGTCAGGAAATGGGGGCAGCTGGGGAGAGTGCAGCTCTCACACTCAGTGATTCCTGTCCGTCAAGGGTGCCTAAGCCTGACTCATCTCCAGTTCCCACCTGCTAACTCAGGTTCCTAGGAGCTAGTTTAAACACTTGGCATTAGTAAGATACACGTTTTTTTGTAACTGAGGAGGCTGGGAGCTGGGGAGCACTTAAAGTTAATAAAAATTCAACTACAGAACTGGGAGTGCTGAGCCACGGAACAGCGTCTCACCTTCTGCCGACTGAGCCTCCCTCTCATTTCTGGTGTGGCATAAACTACTGTGTGACTTAGCACCAGTCACTCCCATCTCTGAATTGCTCTGCCCTCTTTTGTGAAACTTCATGAAAGTTGAAAGAGTTTGGTCAAGTACAAAGTGCTCAGAGAAGCTGGGAGGACTATTGATCAGTCGTGGCTTTGAGCACAGTAAGGGTGGTTAAAAGCTTGTTCCTGGAATGAAACATCAGCACCCCGAAGGGTGCGCTGGTGCCCTCTCTTCCTCCACACACACACTCCGCCCAGCGCTCTAGAAGCTGCTGGCACCAGAGAGCAGCCCTGACCAAGCAACGGTGTGCTGGCCCTTAGGCTCTCTGCAGCCGTCAGTGCTGCGTCCTCAGGCCCTGCACTCTGCAAGATCATTCCAAGAGTGAATTATCCTGGGTCTCCCGGGGACAGTGCCTTGCAGATTAATCTGTAAATGGTATCAGCCTGAGCCTTCCCAGCCTTCCCGTGACAGAAGAACAGGAGGCCTAAGCATCAGCCCCAGAGTGAAGACGAAGTGGACACACAGTGGACATGAAGCCAATGAGGAGGGTGGGGGAGGGCTTTATGACAATCAACATCCACGCTGTGCATTCAAGTCTCCAAAGAGCAGGCAGGGAAAAGCAGCACATGGCTATAGCCAGGAGGAGGCAGGATGGTGGCAGGAGAGAGCAGAATGGGGCAACTCTAGGAGCCAGGACTGGGGCGACATGCCTTTTCCAGAGTCCAAGTCCTCAGAGCAAATAACCATGAAATCCCTGCACGAGTGTGTGGTCACTGTAACCACAGGGACATGAGAGTCTTTGCTACATGCAACCAGTAAGACGTAAGACACCCTACTGTCATTGAAAATGGAATGAAAATAATGAAGAATGAGGGACATGGAAAATGGTGATTCTTCTGACTCACTAGAATTACTAGGAGTAAAAGGACTATGTGGTTAAAGGACCCCTGGAAGGTTGAAGAGAAGGAGAGAGAAGGAGAGGGGAGAGAGAATTGGAGGAAAAAGAGAAGAAAAAATGAGACAGGAGGGAGAAGGAGAAAGAGAGAGGAGGAGATGGGGAGAGAGAGAGAGTTAGAGAGTGAGAAAGCGAGAGCGAGAGAGCGAGAGAGAGAGCACCCCTGACATGACAAGGAGCTGTCTGGTGCGAGGCTCTAGGGTGGATGGGGATTCGGATTAAGTGCTTCCTTCATTTCACTCCTTTGGAATGAGGTCACCTTCTCTGACAGTGAGAGCCGCTGTCCACTAGCTTTGTTGGGATTTGACCTGCCAAGCGTGTGAGCTCAGACCCTCTGTGGAGAGGGGATCCTCCTGATAGACCCAGTCTCTGCTACACTTTTCTTTCCTGGCACGATGTGAGTGCCATGTGGTCCCTCCTTTTGACATTCTCAAATCCACCCCAAATCCACAGGACTCTGGTCAGGGTGCAGGCTGGGGGGCCCCATTTCCTAAGAGCCACCATGGAAAGGGGAGTGCAGGAACTGGGAGCCGAGCCCTGTCTTGCTACCACACTCCGGGCAGAACTGCACAAGTACCTGAATTCAGAATTTAAGCCTGGTCTTCCAAGCGCCTACGATCTGGGCAGTGGCCTGCTGGGAGGACTCACCTCCATCCAGCGGCAAGGCTGTTCCTCTCAACATGTTTCTACATCAAAGCCACTGTCCCAGGGGCCCACATCAGCTCAGCATCCACTTCTGGTTGGCTTGGGCCAAAGAGTCTTACACAGCATTTCCAAGTGTGGCCGCTCTTGTGTATGTTGGTGTATTGATGCTTCACAGACAAGAAGTTCCTCCCGGTGCTTCTAATGTCTGTCCCCCCCCCTTGACCTCAAAACACACAGGCACATACACACACACACACACACACACACACACAGAGGCATGTGCAGAGAACCCATGGGACTCTCTTAAGAGAAACAGGGGTCCCCATTCGCCTCACTGAGACCTCTTGGAACTGCTGCTCCCCCTCCATTACTGCTCCAGGGTGAGACTGAAAAACCAGGCGCACACACACCTTATGAAAGAAAAAAAAGGGGGAAGGTTCTTGTTGGAACACAGAAAACAGACGCTAAAATAAACCGTCCCTCCACAATGATGCAAGCTTGGTGATTGAGCAAGAGCTGGTACTCACACGCTCTCTGGTCCTTTGTTCTCTCCCTTCATCCTTTCCCATCAGTGTTTTTTCCCCATGTGGTTCTGGACAATGACCTTTAAGTGAGATTTCACGAATAATCATCCACAGATGTGCTCAGGAAATCTCGTGAACTTGTGATTCTTTCTTTATAAAGACAGAGGCCATTGTTCTTTAAATCCTTCTGGTGTGGTGAAGGGTCAGAGGAGGTTGTGATGGGACCCTGGAGTTAATGAAGGAACTGAACTAAGTATATTGCTAAAATTGGGTAGAATGGAACAGGCCTTACGATATTTCACTACTCTTTTACGCAAGCAAATTTTCCCCCTATTTCCTTCTTTTTCTGATGAAAAGATGAGAGCAGTTGAATTATATATCACCATTACCATACAGTTGTACTTCCCAGGAGAGTGGACAGAGCCCTTGTGGTAAGATCAAGGACAAAGTCTCTGGAGCTGGAAATTACAGGGAAATAAACAGGAGTCTTTTTTTTTTTTCTCTTTGGGATCATACCCGGCAATGCTCAGGAGTTTCTCCTGGCTCTGCACTCAGGAATTACTCCTGCTGGTGCTCAGGGGACCATACGGGATGCCGGTGATCGAACCCTGGCTGGCACTGGCCGACCGCGTGCAAGGCAAATGCCCTACCCGCTGGACTATCGCTCTGGCCCCAAACAGGAATCTTAAAGTGCAAGTAAGGCAGAGGCTTTATCTCAAACTGTGCACTTGGTTTGACTTTTAGCTCTGAAATCATGTTTTATGTGACCATGTTTATTTTGAGGGGGTACTTTTGGAGAGGGGTTTAGGGTCACACTTGGCAATGATCAGGTGCTACTCCTGGTTCTGCACTCAGGTGGTGCTTGTGGGACCATACGGGATGTCAAGGATTCAATCTGGGTCTGCTGTTGAAGGCACTCTACCTACTGTACTATCTCTCTGGCCCCATGAAGTTATTTTTCTAAAACAAAAATGTCACAATATATATCGCTTCAATTCTACAAGTGCTTTCTTAATCCCTTACTGGGGAGAGATGAAATGCCTCAGCTTTGAGGACAGTGTGTGTGTGTGTGTGTGTGTGTGTGTGTGTGTGTGTGTGTGTGTGTGTGTGTGTGTGCCCGCACCTGGGGTCCACCCCTCTGACTCCCTCCAACCACCACTCTCCTTCAGCGTACTTGCTGAGAACCATGCCTCTATCTTACTCATTGTTACTTCGAGGATCATGGTGGAAGCTTCCAGAACACTGAATTTCAATGAAAACAGCTTTTCCACTCATCAGTCTCTGTCCCAGACACAGCCCAGTGAGTTGTTTAATGAATACTTAGAAGGAAAAAGTAGTGCTTGAGTAACTGCAGACAAAGCAACGCACTTTTCTGCAGACAAAGCAGAGACTTAATCAATTAGGAAAAAAAGAGGAACATAGTTGCCCAAATAAACAGAGTTCAAAGCAAGGTCTTAGTCTATTAAAGTGAATATGAATATTCAGAATTTCACACTGAAAATCACTACTTCCCTTTTCCCTATCAGTACTCACTTCTTGAAAACAGAGCAGGGACAGGTTCAATATAATTTTTGTAGAGTTACTGTTACTGTTTTTGGTTAAAGACATTTCAGATCAAGCAATCTAGGTCCTTAGAGTCTGACTAGAGAGTTGTCACAGGTAGGCTATGGGCCAGACTGGAGTAATGGCCAAAAGGAACTCTCCAGGGAGGGTTGACATAACCAGGGCCCTGGGCGAGCAGCGAGTTAAAGTCTCTCTGTACGTCAGCATGAGTAGATGGAAGACTCTGGCGCCCTTAAATGTATGCTTCAGTGTACAGCTTAGTTTGAAATGAGAATGTTGGTGCCAAGGTTCAAGTCTAAAACCTGGGCTCAAAATTCAAGTATCTCTCCCAGATTACACTGAGTGACCAGAGTTAGGACCCAAGTCAACTGTATCCACAGTGTTCAAACTCCTGGGTTTCAGAATGAGTTTCACGTATGAACTAGAATGAGTTTTCCTCGCTTTTCACATACTATTAATCACCTTCTCCAGCAACTTATTTTCCTTGCAGAATTTGCTTTGTTTTTGAGCTTCAAATAAATGGTTCCTCTTCTAAAAAGTCTGCCTTGATCCCTCATTAAACAGGGATTTGCGTATTCTGCCCTGACAATACCTTTTTTCTGAGACTTGTAGACACACTGTTACGTGATTTTATCTGCCCCACAAATCATGGCTCCTGATTTTCAAGATTAGGTTATGTTTAGTACTAGGCCAGGGAGAAGGAGTCTTGTGCCTCCAGAAGGCAGCACAGCCGTGGGGTTGCAAATGTACCTACATGGAAGGAAGCTGCTTCTCCAGATGAAGTCCCCATTTCACTGCCCGGGGGGACAGACACTGTCAGATTCCCTTTCTTGCCCCTCAAGCACTTCCATGGAATAGTGTCCCTTGCCCCGGCTCTTTACGGTAGATGCTTTGCAAGTTTCCTCTCCTTGCTCTTTCCCAAGAGTAAAGTCACAGTAGTGGGGGACATGAATGACAGGAACTCAGGGAGCATGTTCCAGACCTTCCTACTGGCCCTGGGCTGTCTTGGGCTCAGCCAGCTCTGCCTTCTGAATAAACTGTGGGCTTCCAGGTGCAGCTGACTGCTTCAGTTTCGGGCAAACACACATGGCTGTGCTAGAACCTGTGCAGGAGGGTACCTGAATGCTGATTTAAACAGGGTGATCAGTCTCCAGACATTAGGTTTTAGCTAGAATGCCGCTCCCCATAGCTGCTCCCAAGGCTCCACAAGGCATATGTTTGTGGATATTTACACTGGGCCCCCTTCTCTAGGGATTCATCCTGAGTGGGGAAAAGGAAGACATAGGCAGAAGAGAGCCCCCCATCCTCCCTGTGCCTAGCAGCACAGAAGGCACAGGGAGGTACAGAAGGTACATATGGCGCCCTGCTTCCTTCACCTTCTCCCTAAGACTGTCTTTTCCATATCACAGGGAAACTGATTTGATGAGAATGATAAGTTGAGTCAAGTGAAAAGTGGAGAGCCAACACTTCGAACTGCAAATGCCTGATTCACATAAAAACGGGTCAATCTAAACTATAAGGATGAAGACATCAAGCACAGAATCTTCACCTTTAAGGAACAGGCTGCAGTGGTCTTAATAACATTGAAGGTGTAGCAGAAAACACAAGAGACAGGAAGTCAAAACATAAGGGACCAGTCATATTTTTGGTGACTCAGTTTCCCAGGTCTTTGCAATAATTAAAACACAGCAGAATAGGAACATACATTATTAAGACACCACTGGGGAAATCTGATCATAGGGAATCACATAGTCTCCTTTAATCCTGGGAAACTATAAATCCCCTCTCAAAAAAAATACTCGATTGACAGTAATCTGATAATTCAAAACCCAGAGAAGGCAGGGCTGGAAAATATTGAGTGTAAACTGAAAACAAATTATTCTCCAAACCAATTTTTTTTTTTTTTTTTTGCTTTTTGGGTCACACCCGGCGATGCTCAGGGGTTTCTCCTGGCTCTGCATTCAGGAACCACTCCTGGTGGTGCTCGGGGGACCATATGGGATGCCAAGGATCAAACCCGGGCCGGCATGGGCTGGCCGCGTGCAAGGCAAACGCCCTACCTACCTGCTGGACTATCGCTCTGACCCCCAAGCCAATATTTTTAATTTAATATTTTTATTATACCACTGTAAGATACACAGGTACAAAGATGTTCATATTTGGGTTATGGTCTTATAGTGTTCCAGCACCCATCCCTCCGCCAGTGCCCATTTCCCACCACCAATGTCCCCATTTCCCTCCCCTCTTCCCTAGCCTGCCTCTATGGCACGTTTATTTATCTTTCTCTTTCTCTCTTTCTCTCTTCCTTCTCTTACACATTGTGGATTGCAATACATACATTTAGAGGTTATCATGTGTATATTTTTGCCTGTATTTAATGCTCAGTTTTAGGTTGGTATTAGCACTTTTGACAATTATTAGCACTCTGTTCCCTTCTCTATCTTACCTAACCTCTGACTCCCACATGTTTGTGTAATTTTCACCTTTGACAAGACATTCTGATCCATGTTTCACCTGGCCTTGGATGATGGTATCATAACATATATATATATATATATATATATATATATATATATATATATATATATATATGGGTGCGGCTCCCCCACCAAAGACAAGCCTGGGTGCTGTTGCCTTGCCTGAAGTGTGGCTGGGGGCGGCTCCTGGATCTGTGGGGGCCCAGCCTGAACCGAGCCTGGTGGACAGACCTCTCCCTGGGCTCCTGGGGCCGGCTGAGGACAGGGAGTCTAGGGGGCCTCCTGGACCCTGTGGGGCAGCTGTGACCCTGTGCTGAGCCCACCCCCACACCCACCATGCTGTGGAGCAACAGGGCTGGAGGTCAGCCGCGCTGCCTCGAGTCAGGTCCCGGGGATGGAGCCGGGGTTGATCACCGCACTCCTTCATTCAGGATGCGCCATCATTAGTTCATTCGCTTGGTGGGTGATGGCCCTGCTGTCACCTGACCACGCCCCTGCTCAGTGCCAGGTAATTGGTGTCTGCCCCTCTGGGTAATCCCCACAGCTCCTGAGAAAGTCTCCCCGAGGGTCACACCGAAGCTCCTGGAGGTCACTCAGCCAGGCTGCCCCGCAGAGGTTGGCCTGCAGAAGCCACAGGGCCGTGGACACAGAAGGTGGAGCTACAGAATTTGGGTTCAGAGCCGTGGCAGCAGTGGGCCTGCACCCTGGCTGTCTCTGTGTGTGTCGGGGGCCGCCCCGACTGTCTCTGTGTGTGTCGGGGAGCCGCCCTAACTGTCTCTGTGTAGTGGGGGGGCCGCCCCGACTGTCCTTGTGTGTGTCAGGGGCCGCCCTAACTGTCTCTGTGTGTGTCGGGGGCTGCCCTGACTGTCCTTGTGTGTGTCAGGGGGCCGTCCCGACTGTCTCTGTGTGTGTTGGGGGCTTCGCCCTTGGCACCGAGTCTGGGGTTTGGGGAAAGGCTGCCATTGGCAGCCGATGGGGTGTCCTGGCTGGAATGGAGTTAGTGGAGGAATGAATGAATGAGGGCCCGGGAGTTGGGGCCTCGGGTGGTGCTGAGAGGACACCCCCAGCAGGCCGGTGTTCCCCGGGGCTGGGAGGCAGGGCTGCGGCCTAGTCGCCCCATGGCTGCCTCCTCGCGGCCAGTGGTGTTTGTGAGCATGTGGCTGGCAGGTGGTGGGCACAGCTGCTTCCTGCCCAGCGTGCAGAGTGGGGCACACAGGTGCTCACTGCCACACACAGGTGTGCTCTGCTCTCGCCTGCGGCTGTGCGGATCTCCCCTGTGAAGGTCTGAGCGTGGCTGCGAGGACAGGCCCGCCAAGGGGGTCATGGTCACAGTGAAGACACGTCCTTTATTCCTCGCCCTGCAGTCCCTCGGCTGTGTGGGCGGGTGGTTCAGTGCTGAGCCAGGCCAGGAGGCGCTGCTCAGGCCCAGCCGTGCTACTCCTGGGAGGCGCTTGCTGAGGGGTGGCTGGGGAACAGGACACACGTGTCAGGGATGGAACTCAGGGGCTCACGCGTGCCAAGCATGTGCTCCAGGCCTTGGTCCCATCTGCTCATCCTTTAAAAGAAGCCTTGGGGGGCCAGAGGGATAGCACAGCAGTGAGGGCGTTTGCCTTGCACATGGCGGACCCTTGTTCAATCTCAGGGGGACTCCATATTGTCCCCTGAGCACCACCAGGAGTGATCCCTGAGCACAGAGCCAAGAGTCAGACCTGAGCACCACTGGGTTTGGCCCCAAAATGAACAAAAGAAAACTTACAGACACCCCCTGTAAAGAATGGACTCAGAGCCAGTAGTGATAGTAGGGCGTTTGCCTTGCATGCAGCCGACCTGGGTTTGAGCCCCGGCATCCCATAGGGTCCCCCCAGCACCGCTAGGAGTAATTCCTGAGTGCAGAGCCAGGAGTAACCCCTGAGCATCGCCGGGTGTGACCCATAAAGCACAGAAAGTAAAATAAATAAAAAATAGACTTGGTTTCTCAGGCCGTGAAGCAGGGCGAGACCCTCTGCGATGTGGAGACCCCTGGGCTCGGCTCTATGAGGGAAGGGAGAAGGAGCCCCGCTGTGTGAGGGGCTGCGCCGGAGTGTGGGCGCATGGGAGTGCGGCTGGGCTGCCCCGAGTCAGCTGCTTCAGGGCTGAGCCCATCTTGCTGCCAGCAGCTTCCCAGGAAGCTGGAGGGAACCGTGCCAGGCTGTCAGGTTGGGCTGGGCCTGGAGGAACAGGGAGAAATGTTGGGATCCTGGTGGGAGGTCCAACAACAGACTCCTGGGTGGCATTGGGGTGCAGAGAGGTGCTCCTGTCCCTTTCCCTCTCGCCTGCCGGCTGCCCCACCCATCCTCCTGGGGAGCTCAAGACTCGGCAGGTGTCGAAGCCCCCTGGAAGTGCAGGACCGCAGAGCCCTGAGGGTCCCTGGGAGAGCACAGAGCTCTGGAGCATGTGGGTTGCGGCCCCCAACCCACGCGATGTGCAGGCCTCATGTTCGCAGGCCCCGTTCCTCCTCCTAATGAGCCCAAGACCCTGAAATGGGCCCGAGCCCGCGGGTCTGGGACTGCCCCTGCCGCCCGCTCATGCCCCCTGAAAGGGGCCTTGGCCATGGAGGAGGAAGCAGACTTCCAAAGGGGAGGGATCCCCAGCCCCCCCGTGCCAGTAAGGAGCGGGGCCGGTTTCCGCCTCACCCGTCCCGTTTTCCGGAAGCCGGTGCTTTATCCTACGGGCGCACACACGGACTCCGCCCAGGTCTGCTACATCCAGCGGCCACGTTCCTTGGTTGCTTCCATGCACCGTCCAGACAGCATGTGGCAGTGTTTTTCTTGTTTTCTTCCTTTTTGGGTGACTCCCTGCAATGCTCAGGGGTTACCCTTGGCTCTGCATTCAGGAATTACTCCTAGCAGTGCTCAGGGGACCGCATGGGACACTGGGGATCAAACCTGGGTTGTCTGCGTGGAAGGCAAACGCCCTCCCTACCATGCCAATGCTCCAGCCCCTTTCATTTCCTGGGGAAGGTGCCGTGGTGGGGATGGGCACCTGGCGTGTGCCCTTCACCCCTGCGAGCCCCTCCCACCCCGTCATCTGCCCCAAGTGCCCTTCTGGTCCCATCCTCAACTCGCGTGCCTCAAGGGGTGACCTTCTCCTTCTGCAGGTTAAAACTGGTGTGGCCAGCGGCTGGGCTCCTCAGGGACAGACCCCAGAGGGGAAACTGAGGTAGTGACTGCAGCCTCTCCTCGGGAAGGAGGGGCGTAGCCCTGTTGAAGCCTGTAAGACAAAGCCAGACAGGGCAGGGCCTTTCAGTCCCTAAACAGCAAGTCCAGCTGCTGGAAGGCCTTTGGCTTTCTCTGAAGGGGGGACCCAGTGTGGACTGTCGAAGACCAGGAGGGGGAGGATTGCCCAATGGGCAGGCATCTTTCTAAATTTTTTTTAATTTTTTTATTTTTACAATTACAACGATATACAATTAAAAAGTTCATATTTGGGTTTTGGTCATACAGTGTAGCAGCACCCATCCCGCCACCAGTGCCCATCTCCCACCACCAACGTCCCCGTTCCCTCCCCCTCCCCCAGCCCTCCTCCATGGCAGGTTCTTTATTTCTTTCCATTTCTTTATCTTCCCTCTTTTCCTTCCTCTCCAGACTATGGATTACAGAACATACATTAAAGGGTTGTCATGTGTATCCTTTTGCCTCTATTTAATGCTCAGTTCTAGGTTGGCATTAGTACCCTCACAATTGTTAGCACACTGTTCCATTTTCTGTCTTACCTAGCCTCTGACTCCCACATGTTTGTGATAATTTCCACCTTTGACAGTTTATTTTCTGTGTTTTGGTCACTCCCAGCAATGCTCAGGAATTACTCTTGGCAGTGCTTGGGAACCCTATGAGATGCCGGGATCGAACCCCGGGTTGGCCACATGCAAGGCAACGCAAATGCCCTCCCAGTTGTATTATCACTCTAACCCCCATTTAAAAAAAAAAATTTTTTATTGAGTCACAAAGATACAGACATGGGGTAGCGCTGCTACTGGCTCTCCCTGTACCCAGCCGCTCACGAGGCGCCCGGGAGGGATGGCAGGTTCTAGCCCTGGCCTGCCACCCCAGCAGAGCCTCACAACAAGCCAGAAGACCCCCCACTCCATGAGGGCCTCCATTTTCCACACCTGGACTTCCCCCTCCTCAGAACTCCACCCAGCAGACCAGCCTATCACAGCCCGGCTTGCGTGGCCGCTTGCGGCTGCGCAGTTCATCAATAAATGCTGGACTTAGAGATGACTACAAGAGTATGCTACCCGCACGGCAGAGCCTGGCAAGCTACCCATGTCGTATTTGATATGCCAGATACCAGTAACAATTATAGACCTCATTCCCATGACCTGATGGAATGGTTTGAGGCTCTTTATGTTCCTGGAGCAAGCAGGTGCCCTTGGGCTCTACTTGAATGAGATAGGACATATGGAGATGTTACTGATGCCCGCTCAAGCAAATCGATGATGAACGGAAGACTGTGACTGTGTCACATATATATATGTATATATATAACATATATATGTATATATGTATATATATACATATATATGTGTGTGTATACATATATACATATATATATATTTTTTATGTCATGCAAATAAATGCAGCCATTTTTTATGTCTTTTTCCTTCTGGTTAATTTCACTCAACATGATCCTCTCCATATCCATCCATTTATAGGTAAATTTCATAACTTCATTTTTCCTAACAGTTGCATAGTTTTCCATTGTGTAGATGTACCACAGTTTCTTTATCCAGTCATAAGTTCTTGGGCATTCTGGTGGTTTCCAGATTCTGGCTATTGTGAATAGTGTTGCTATGAAAATAAAAGTGCAGATGGTGTTTCCGCTGTATTTTTTTTGTTTCCCAGGGAATATTCCCAAGAGTGGTATAGCTGAGTCAAATGGGAGCTCGATGTCTAGTTTTTTGGAGGAATGTCCATATTGTTTTCCAAAAAAGGCTACGCCAGTTGACATTCCCACCAACAATGGATGAGAGTCCTCCTTTCCCTGCATCCACGCCAGCACTTGTTCTTGCTCTTTTGGATGTGTGCCAGTCTCTGTGGTGCAAGATGATATCTCATTGTTATTTTTATTTTCATCTCTCTGATGATTAGTGCTGATGAACATTTTTTCATATGCTTTTGGCCATTCGAATATCTTCCTTGTCAGTGTTTCTGTTCATTTCTTCTCCCCATTTTTTATGGGGTTGACCAAGCCAATATTTAAGGTCCTGAGTCTCCCACTAATCACTACTAAAACTCTCCTTTGCACCCACAATCTTCTTCCTCTACTGAGACCCCGTTTCATACATAATCAGAATCAGATGTACCAGACAGGACCGTTTGTATTTGGTTCAGTCATTATAATGTTTTCAAGGCATGTCCCTATTTCAGCAGGCTGTACATTCCTGCTGAAGAAATAATCAGACTTTGTATACTTCTTATTTTGCTTTCCTTACTCACCTTATCACTGGGTGCTGAGTGAGGTCTGTGATGTCACCAATCACTAGGTGCTGAATAAGGGCCGTGACATCACCTATCACTGGGCATTGAGCAAGGCTCATGATGTCACCTATCACTTGGTACTGAGTGAGGCCCATGTCACCTATCTCTGGGCACTGACTGAGAGCCAGAGGTAAATGGTCTTCACACAGAGGAAGGTGCATGAGGGGTTCCATCTTCCTGCATGACTCAAAAAGGGAACATGCTATGATTTGTGGAAGAACCTGCTTTAGAAATCTGTCCGCAGCACTGCGCCAGAACTCCATCTGGAGTCGGACTGAACAAAAGGCATCTGGCATGCTGCACTGTCTCTGCAGACACAGGGCATGTGCAGCCCAGCTTTGATCCCCAACACAGCATGTCTTCTCAATATCTCTGTCTCTTCTGGTGGTTTTCTCCATTTCCTTTCATCTAACCCCCACTTTAGTGAGGAAAGCCCCTTTGCAATACGGTTGATGAGAAAATCAAAACTTTCTGGCCACCAAACAGTTCAAGAAGGATGTGGAAGACACCCAAAGCAAGCAGGAAAATTAACCTTGAGTTAGAATCTCCACTTTATATCAATCTCTGGACCAGAAAGGAGGAAGTGTAATTCAGTGGACTACACTTAGAGAGGCAGTTCAGGAAAGACCCTGACTCCAGACTGGCACGTGGCTCCTGCATGGCCACCAAATGTCATCTGACTCAGCGTTTTCCTTGGCTACACCCAGAGGTGCTCAAGGGCTACTCCTGGCTCTGCTCAGTGACCACTCCTAGCAGGCCTGGACCATCTGGGATGCTGGGGATAGAACCCAGGTCAGCACATGCAAAAGCCCTACTTAGAATACTCTAGGCCCCAACTCAACTTTGCTATTTCAGTTTTCTCATCTGTAAAACGAGAAGAAATTTGGTCCTTCAGGCTACAGGGTTTTCCTCTGTACATGTGAGCAGTCATGAAATCTAAAGTCAACAGGACTGTCCCAAGATTCAGTGATTTAATACCTGCAAAACTTAGAGCCTGGCAGACAGTAAACTCCTCAGGAAACATGGGCAGCTCAGCAAACACATGATGCCCAGGGAGGAAACACGGGCAGCTGGAACCTAGCAGTCTGGCAGGAACCACCTGTGACTGCCAAGTGCTAGAGGGAGACACAGTCAGCTCTCCCTTTGGGAGAACCATCAGTCTGACTCTTGGTCGGTGCTAGTGGAGCATTTGACGATGAAGCAGAGTGTGCCATGGGGGGAGCAGAGTAGAAAAAACTCAGGCTCTGCCAACAGGGGAAGGGAAGAGCAGGGAAGGAAAGAAAAAGTCAGCTCCTGGGAGGTTTCCTGGCTGGAGTGTCCATAGGCCAGGGCAGTGTGCGGAGGGCACGCGGCTGGATGGTTTGCGTTTCTGTTCTGCGGGGACTACCCTATGCCTTACATGCAAGGTCTGTCAGTAAACACGCTATGACACAATTCAGCCACTTTGTACCAAGTGTCACCCTTCTCCAGTACTGTCTTCATCTCACCCACACCTGTACTGGCACGACTCACCCAATGTCTGCAGCTGTCTGTGCCATCACAGCCATTGCTCTGAGTACCCACAGCCCATAACTTTGGAGCTCTGGGCAGTCTCTAGCATGCACTTCCAGCTTTCCTGGGCTCGGCCTGTTCAGGTCACAGAGCCAGGTCCCCAGCTGTGGCATGTGTTCTGACTCATGCCTCTCCCTGCTGCAGCAGCCTGTTCTCACAACCTATTCCCACCAGAAACGGGCTTCTCCTGGCTCTACAAGCCTAAGGCTCAGGCGGAAAGCACCCTAACATCCCATGGCTGTCCTTGGCACAGGCACATGGTGACAGTCAGGGGAGAGGGAGAGGCAGGAAGGGAGAGAGAGGTTAGGGGGAAGCAGGGGAGGGGAAGGGAGTGAAAGGGGAGGGAGAGATGGGACAAGGCAGAGGAGGGGAGGGGGGGAGGTCCAGAGGAGGGGAGTAGGGGGAGAGGGAGGGGAGGAGGAGGGGGAGACTCCTCCCATATTACACCGGACCGGCTGAACACTGCTCTCTCCTCCCGAGCTAATTCTCAGCAGCTACTGATCTACTCTCTAAGAATTTCCCATTTTCCTGTGGGATTATCTCAGCTGCTGCACTGTCAGGAACTCCCTGCTCTCCTGATTCTTTGTCCACATGTCTCTGATAAAACTTCAGTTGTTTCTGCTTTGGGGCTGTTGTAGAATTCTCCAGTGACCCTGGGAGCACAGACACATGTCGGAGACAACACTCCGGTACAGATCAGGGGCTGCTGGATTGTATCAGATGTCCCAGAGACCCTTCAGGCGGCTCCAACAGCACTGTTTTCACTGCCAACCAAGCACATGGTTCCCTTTCCTCACATTCTCAAGCCATTATCTTCCTGGTAGCCACCCTTCAGGCAAGGTGATCTTACCGTGGTTTGGACTTGTATTTCTCTCGTGACTGTAATGCTAAACATTTTTTCAATTTCTATTGGCTACTTACTCATCTTCAGAGAAAGATTAATCCATCTCTCCATGTGGGTCCTTGGCCCATTTTTAAATATGGGGTGATGTGCCATTTGCCACTGAGTCAGAGCAGCTGCTTGTATATACGTGTGTTCGTCCCCTCTGAGACACCGCGTGGATTTGTAATCACTCTCCCTCATTCCATAGGTTGCTCTTGTCATGTTAGTTTCTTTTGTCAAGCAGAAGATTCTGTCGGACACAATCCTATTTATTCTGCTTTGTACTCTTGCTCTGGGTGGCAAATCTAAAGCATCACCTTCCAGTGTCAGGCAACTGACACTTTGGTGCTCCCTTGGACAAGCACACTGTGAGCTAGGCGAGACAGAAACTGCTACCATGGGAGTCTCCAGGCCAGGCAGAACTTGGCCGAGTTCCAGCCGGAAACCCTGCCTTGCAGAGGAACCAGGCTTCCTCCAAACATTCCACGCTCTGGAATTGGATGGAGTCTGAGGCAGCAAAAAGAATCACAAAACAATAGCCTGCCAATCTGCATGTGGACTGACATTTTTAATTTAAATCTTTTATTGAAATTTAGGTAATGCTGGTTGCAATAGTATTAACATTCACAGTTCGGATGCATGAAGCTTCTGCAGCCTCACACCACCAGAGTGCTCGATCACCTCACCACGTGGCACCTCTCACTGGCCTCTTCTCTCCCCATTTCACAATCAGAAGCCAAGACTTTGTTCTCACTTGATACTGTCTATTCCTTTCTTGATATTATCTGCATACCTGTACACACAATGAATGAGATCATCTCGTATTCGTTTCCTCATTGATTTTACTTAACATGTAACTCCAATCCCATCTGCAAGCAAGACCTTACCTTCTTTTTTATATCTGTGCATATTTCCTTGTTTATATATAGCTGAACTTCTTTATTTATATCCTGGACATATGGGTAGCTTTCTTATATTTTTTGGTAGTGGGTATTTGTTTGCTTGCAGCAATTTGTCAATTTCTGGAGCTCCCAAAAAGCTCTTTGGGTCTGCACTGTTGATTACTTGGTGTTTTTGAAGACATTGTGGCACTTCTGATCTGCACTCCAGTCTCCTCCAGAGACATCCTGAAATCTGCAAAGAGAACTAAGACACTAACCTCAGTGGACCCTGGCTCTAAGGAAAGCTAGGAGAGACTCAAAACAGTGCCTGAAGAGGAGGCCAGGGAGGCAGAGAGGGCAGCAGAGGAGAAACACAGAGATGCTCAGGGAGCGCGGTAGAATGTTAATTTTTACAGAGTTGTCAAGTGAACTGATTCATGAGTTAGGACCACTGGATTCAGGCCGTGAATGATCACAGGTCACTGGCTACCTCTGTTGGCACTGGAGATGGTCCACCCCCACAGTGACCTCCTGGTAGGGCTCCGGGGACCATGCGAGGTGCTGGAGAGCAAACCCTTGGTCTGCCATGTGCAAGGCAAGTACCCTCCCCACTTTCCTATCCAGTCCATACCGAGCCTCTTGAATCAGTCTATTACACTTAATCAGAATCATTTTCCCACGTTAAAAGTGGGCTTTCTCCTTGCTCACACTCCCTGTCCTGTGTTCCTGAATGACCATGCTGTCAAATGTCTAATGGAGGGTCTTGCAAGCTGGGAGGTGGAATTTTCTCTGGCCTTGCTCCTGTGATGGACTCAGAATGTTTGGTTCATTTATTTTTTTTTTTTTTTTTTTTTTTGGGGGGTCACATCTGGCAATGCTCAGGGATTACTCCTGGCTCTGCACTCAGGAGTTATTCCTGGCAGTTCTCGGGGGATCCTATGGGATGCTGAGATTGAATCCAGGTTGGTCACGTGCAAGGCTAACGCCCTATCTACCGTACTATCGCTCCGGCCCCTTGGGCTCCTTTCAGTCTGAGAAATGCATAAAATGAGTTTACATGCATGTATGTGAGACCTGCAGACATACGAGACACTAGGTAGAATTCTCTGATACTCTGCAGAAGCAGGATCTGCAGATGAAGGGAGGTCAGTGGGATAGAACAGTGATGGGCTGAGTGCTGGCCTCCAGGCCAATTCTGGGCGAGCACCACTATCCACAGCAGAACTGAGCAAGTGAGGAGGCATGCCCAGGCATGAAAGAGCTGAACGGGACACTTTCCAGAATTGATTTTGGTGGATAGTTTCCTGCTCAGCTGTGAAATTGAATGTTATGAAGCCATACTGCTTTAGTCTTTTGCTAAATACCCTTCACTAAGAGATCATCCAGGAGTGTCATGTGGGTCTGGACCATCTCCAGTGCCAACAGAGGTAGCCAGTGACCTGTGATCATTCACGGCCTGAATCCAGTGGTCCTAACGCATGAATCAGTTCACTTGACAGCTCTGTAAAAATTAACATTCTGCCATGCTCCCCTGAGCATCTCTGTGTTTCTCCTCTGCTGCCCTCTCTGCCTCCCTGGCCTCCTCTTCAGGCACTGTTTTGAGTCTCTCCTAGCTTTCCTTAGAGCCAGGGTCCACTGAGGTTAGTGTCTTAGTTCTCTTTGCAGATTTCAGGATGTCTCTGGAGGAGACTGGAGTGCAGACCAGAAGTGCCACAATCTCTTCAGAAACACCAAGTAATCAACAGTGCAGACCCAAAGAGCTTTATGGGAGTTCTGAGTGCACAGCCAAGGATTACTAGCCTTGGGTACCACTGGGTGTGGGTTCCTCCCTCTCCCTGCAATAGTGGCTCAGTATTCTGTCACTTGCTCATCCATTCTCTCTTCATAAGATTTTTTTTGAGAATACTCACACCAGTCCAGGGCACAGAAGATACACAGGCATACAGTCCCAAACCCCTTGAAACCTGCCATTTATCAGACACACAAAAATAATACCATTATGTACATTTACCAAGCCCAGTGCAGAGAGGCAAGAAATTCCACTGTTACTACTTGATTGAAAACCTAAGAATACATGGGCAGGCAAGTCAGCTGCAGGGTCATTTCAAGTGAGTGTCTAGACCTCATCTGTCTTGTTAATAATCGACCCACTGTATTCACTTCTTGAACAAGGACGTGGTTTGGTGGTACACAGGACTTGTGCTACACATGAATTGATCACATCAAGAAAGAGAAGGAAAGGCCCTCAGTGCCCACAGGGAATCAAGTAAGATCCTGGTATCAAACCACAGGCAACATGAGACTGGCTTCCAATTTGGACATGGCCACAGTGAATCATTCTGTTTATAAAACCGGCTTCAGGCTGCAAGCTGAGCGATTACTCTTATTCCACTTTCTAGATGAAATGCGTCTCTGTTTTAGCCAATGTGATGCCACAGGAGAGGGTGAGTGTAGCATGACAGTCATGAAGGACACCAGACTTAATCTCAACAATAAACCCTGTTATTAATGTGACAGTTTTCAGGGGATATGAAAGCATGTAGTAACTCAATGAAAGCAAAAAAAATACATCAAACACTTGAATGATTGTTGTATTACCATCCTAGGCATATCAGGTTTACCCTCAGATTGCCCGAAGGGAGCACAGGTTAACTGAACTGCACCCATTCCAGTGCTCCTGGAGACACCCCCTATCCCACCGGGCACACCCGATCCTCTGTGTTTAACTTTAACCTCTCCTTCTGTCCTTCCCCTACCTGTTAGTCACATAATCTCCTAATCAGACACAGCAACTTACAAAATTGCTTCTGATGGCTTTGGATTTTGTGTTACAAGTATTTTCTATTACAAATGTTGGAAGGAGTTTGTATTATTGGGGGCATTTGCCTTGCATACAGCTGACACGGGTTCAATCTCCAGCATCCCATTTGGTCCTCGAGCACTTCCAGGAGTAATTCCTGAATACAAAACCTGGAGTTACCCCTGGGCATTGCTGGATGGACCCAAAAAAGGCAGGAAAAAAAACTCAAGTGAAATAGTGCTTTTCTCTCTTTATGTCCTTTGCATATTTCTATGTTAGAGCAATATCCTTTTCTGTATAGACACGGAAGACAGCTAATGCTGTGATTTTGTAATTTAGAAGTTAACTGACTGAAATATTTACTCCTGGGCATCCATCATATTTACCTGGCTTACACCTCAGTTACTCTCAGATTGACCTTAGTTCTTTATACCCCCAAAAAGGAGAGTCCCACCGTGGGACTTGGGTGGACCCAGGGCAAGCTGTGAGTAAGTGACCCTGGCCTCCACATGGGACAGGATAAGGGCCATAAGAAGTGTAATTTTAAAGTTAAGAGGATGGTCATAGAACGGACTCTGACATGACCCATAAAGAAGTGACTGAGTAAGGACCCTGTTGGGGTTAGGAAAAACTAACTTGTCCTGAGGACCATAGTCTGGGATATATGGCGAAATGTTCCCAGGAAAATCACCCTTTGCCATGAGTCAAGAGAGACCATGTTAAGCTTATCCAGGGTGTAGATAAAAGCATAATCTCTTACTGTGTTTATCCAAATATCTAGAAAAATTATTGAGAAACAAATATGATGATTGTTTAGGGTTACTGGTAAGGGAAATGAGAAAGCGATAACCCCTAGATAGAAACCCGTCATTGGGTGGGACAATATAACCCTCTAACCTCAACCCTTCATAGTGTCTCTATAACTAGCCAACTTCACTTGAATTAAAGGACCACTGACTGGTAAGACAGAGAGAGAGGACCAGTGTGCTAATAATTGTTGGAAATGGTATTATGGTATTACCATTTCCAACAATGGTATTACCAAATGGTATTACCATTTCCAACAATTATTAGAGACATTATGAAGGGTTGAGGTTAGGCGTCTTCTAGAGACTATAGCACTTTAGATTCTTCTAGGAAATGGTATTACCATTTCCAACAATAGATGAGAACGCTATTTGGGTCCCCCAAAGAGGAATCGAAAGAGCTATGCTTGGAATATCACGCCTCATTCAAGTGAGAGAAGGAATCCGGAGTTCCGACCTTCTTCAACGATCCAGAGTCAGGGATGCTCTCTCGTTTGCCAAGGCATCGAAAATCAGATGGGCTGGACATGTAATGCAATTTGGAGATTACCGCTGGACTAGAGCCATTGCCAACTGGATCCCATGGGATGTCAAAAGATCACGTGGCCACCCACCTACAAGATGGTCAGGCTTCTTCGTCAAGACCCTGACCGAACGGTTTGAGGTTCTTCGTATTCCTGAAGCTACCAGATGCCATTGGGCTACACTGGCACATGATAGGGTCAAATGGAAATGTTACTGGAGCCTGCTCAAACAAATCGATGAATAACTGGATGTCAAGTGATCAAGTGAGCACGTGATCAAGTGAATGGTAATACCAGCCTAGAACTGAGCATTGAATGTAGGCATAGGGATATACATGATAACCCCTAAATGTAAGCATTGCAAGCCACAATGTGTAAGAGAAGGGGGGAGAGAGAGAGGGGGGAAATTGCCTGCCATAGAAGCAGGCTGGGGGTGGGGGGAGGAAGGGAATCAGGGGACATTGGTGGTAGGAAATGTGCACAGATGGAGGGATGGGTGCTGGAACACTGTATGACTGAAACCTAATCATGAACCATTTTGTAACTGCTTACCTCACTGTGGTATAATAAAAATTAAAAAATAATAAAGGGCCACTGATTGCTAAGAAGCCTGTGGCCTTATCGGCCCAAACATACCAGGGGACCCCGCCAAACCACAATAGATGTTCATGATGTTAGCTGTTTCTGTTTAACGGGAAGGGTAAGAATGGAGTGAGTTCATAATACTCATAAGCTCAAACTGTGTGAGTCAAATCTCTGTGTGCTTCTCAGTGGTTTTCTAAGGCTAGCAATCTGCACACTGTCTACTTTGCAGCATCATGAAGCAGGCCAGAGGTGTCAAGATAAAGCATCTTCACCTCTAGGCCTCTATCTAGAATGAGAAGCCATGTATGGAAGTGAAGGGTTTAGAATGTGGAGAATGCTAGAACATGGGTCAATTCAATGGTAGTCAACGTAAGATTAGGAAGGGATAAAGCTGAAAGGAAGTTTCAATCTGGCCTCTCTGATATTAGAATTACTAGAAAGTAGATTTCCTTGCTATAAGCCAGGGTCCTTGTGAGACTATTTTGAAAGCTTCTCCTAAGCAGGAAGCTAGGAGTAAAATAACAGTTTTTAATACTCAAACCTACACCCCAGTCTGCCTCTGTGGCAGGCAAATTTTTCCTCTCTCTCTCTCTCTCTCTCTCTCTCTCTCTCTCTCTCTCTCTCTTTCTCTCTCTCTCGTCCTTCTCTTACACATTGTGGCTTGCAATACTTACATTTAGGGTTTATCATATATATCCCTATGCCTACATTCAATGCTCAGTTCTAGGCTGGTATTACCATTCACTTGACCACTTGATCACTTGACATCCCGTTATTCATCGATTTGTTTGAGCAAATCAAACCGACAGACATGGGGCAGAGCTGCTACTGGCTCTCACTGTGCCCAGCCACTCATGAGGTGCCCGGGAGGGATGGCAGGTTCTAGCCCTGGCCCCCACCCCATCAGAGCCTCACAACAAGCCAGACGACCCCCCACTCCATGAGGACCTCCATTTTCCACATCCGGACTTCCTCCTCGTCAGAATTCCACCCAGCAGACCAGCCTATCACAGCCAGGCTCGCGCGGGAGGCAAGCGGCCACACGGTTCATCAATAAATGCTGGATTTTGAGATGACTACAAGAGTATGCTACCCACACGGCAGAGCCTGGCAAGCTACCCGTGACGTATTTGATATGCCAGATACCAGTAACAATTATAGACCTCATTCCCATGATCTGATGGAATGGTTTGAGGCTCTTTATGTTCCTGGAGCAAGCAGGTTCCCTTGGGCTCTACTTGCATGAGACAGGTCATATGGAGATGTTACTGGTGCCCGCTCGAGCAAATCGAAGATGAACGGGAAGACAGTGACAGTGAATACTCAAACCAATGCTGGCTCACGTTTGACTATGGGTAATTAACACATATTGCAGTGCTGGTATCAATGTGTTAATAGATCTCTTCTATTCCTAGTTAGTTGTGGGAGCATTTTTAAATATGTGTTGACTATAATTTGGGGTATATTCATGGAAATTAACATAATTTTCATCTAATAGCATCACCATTATTCTACCATTATTTGGGAGGTGGCTTTGGGTCGCACCTAGTGGTACTCAGAAAGAGCACTTATAGTATCTGTAGTAATAGGACTTTGAGTCAGAGCCAGAGTGACATGGCCACACCTTCTGCACAGAGCTCTCTGGTCTCTTTATCATGGTTTTTATCTTTTGTTAATGTGCATCATATTTATTGATGGGAAAATACTATGTAACCCTTATTAAATACCACTTGATTAGGAAGTCACTTGATCACTTGACAGCCCATTATTCATCGATTTGCTCCAGCGGGTGCCAGTAATATTTCCATTTGACCCTATCACGTGCCAGTGTAGCCCAATGGCATCTGGTTGCTTCAGGAATACAAAGAGCCTCAAACTGCTCATTCAGGGTCTTGACGAAGAAGTCTGACCATCTTGTTGGTGTGCGGCCACGTAATCTTTTGACGTCCCGTGGGATTCAGTTGGTAACAGCTCTAGTCCAGCGGTCATCTCCAAATCGCATTACATGTCCAGCCCATCTGATTTTCGATGCCTTGGCAAATGAGACAGAGTCCCTGACTCTGGAACAGCGACGGAGGTCAGAGCTCCGATTCCTTCTCTCACTTGAGTGAGGCGTGATATTCCAAGCATAGCTCTTTCAATTCCTCTCTGGGAGACCTGAATAGCATTCTCATCCTGCTTCCTAGAGCCCAGGTCTCTGAGGCATATGTTAATGCAGGGAAAATGGTGGAATCAAAGAGATGTGCCCGGAGCCGGAGATTCTTTGTTCTTTTGGCTATTTCTTCAATGTTTTTGAAGGCATTCCATGTCACTCTCTTCCTCCTGTGCAGCTCAGGTTTTAGGTCGTTTATCATGTTGACTTCTCGACCTAGGTACACATAACTGCTGCATTCAGAGATGTTTGTTCCATTGAGAGTGAATGGGGCCTCTGGAACTAGTTCATTTTTCATGAACATAGTTTTGCTGAGATCAGCTGTAGACCTATCTTTCCACATTCTCGGTCCAAGTCAGCCAGCATTTGTGCTGCTTGGCTAATGTTTGGTGTTATTAGAACGATGTCATCCGTGAAGCGGAGGTGGTGTAGTTGCCGACCATCTATCTTCACTCCCATTCCTTCCCATTCTAATTGTTGTATGATGTTCTCGAGGGTGGCGCTGAAGAGTTTTGGTGAAATGGTATCACCCTGCCGAACCCCTCTTTTGACATCGATGATCACTTCTTTGTAGAATGGTGAGATCCTGGTGGTGAATCCATAATACAGCTCATGGAGGATCTTGATGTATTGGGTTTGAATGCCCTGTTTGGCTAGGGCTTCGATGATCGCTTCAGTCTCCACAGAATCAAAGGCTTTCTTTAAATCAATGAAAGTGAGACAGAGTGGCATCTTGAACTCCCTACAAACTTCAATGAGCTTGGTTACTGTGTGGATATGGTCGATTGTGCTGAATCCTTTTTGGAAGCCAGCTTGCTCGCATGGTTGTCCTTCATCTAATGTTCTGCCAATCCTGTTCAGGATGACTCAAGTGAACAGCTTGTAGCTGACAGACAACAGGCAGATGGGGCAATAGTTGTCAATGTAGTGGATGTCTTCCTTCTTGAACAATAGAACTATCCTGCTGGTTTTCCATTGGAAGGGCACCTTGCACTCAGATAGGTAGCATGTAAAGAGCCGAGCTAGTGTATTGATGAGCACTGAAGGCAGATTCTTCAGGTGTTTGGGTTTAACTTTTCTGGGCCTGGTGCTGTTCCCTTCTTTATGGACAAAATGGCATGTCGGATTTCAGAAGGGAGATCGTTGGGAAAGAGATATCCATCCTGCGGAATTTGGTATGTGGGCAGGTGGACGTGGCTATCAAAGAGATCTGAGTAGAAGTCATGGATAATCTTCTCCATTGCCTTTCTGGAAGATGTGATAGATCCATCAGGCGTCAGAGGGCAGTCATCTTGGTCTCATAGTTGGCAAAAGACAGGCAGGCGTTGCAAATGTTCCTCCCCCGGCTTCTGCTGCATCTTCCAGTATTTCTGCTCTTCTCTCTTTGAGGTCTTCCTTTATTGCTTCTCTGCACTGCTTTGCAAGCTTGGATGTTAGCATTTGGTCGCCTGAGGCTTGCGCCTTGCCACATTGGCAAATGAGCTCGAGATTAGGAAGCTCGAGATTATATTAATCTGTTGAATTTGGTTAACTATGATTTTTGCTGTAAACTTTTTGCATCTAAAAGCATCAGGGATACTAGCTTATCATTTTATTTTCTTGAATGTCTCAATGATTTTGTTAGCCAAGGATAATGCTGAATTTCCTTATCTTTTCTTTCCAAGAGAGTCTGAGAAAGATTAGTGTTAATTCTTCTCTAAATGTTTAGACTAATTCCCAGTGAAGCCATTTGTTTCCAGACCTTTTCTGTTGGTAGGTATTTGATTTCTGATTCAATGTCATAATTCGCAACTGATCTATTAAGATGGTCTATTTATGGGCTTGAGAGATAGTACAGGGGGTAAGGAGCTTGTCTTGCATTCAGCCAATCTAGGTTTGATGCCCCATACACCATAGGGTTGCCTGAGTCACACCAGAATGACTTCAAGAGCACTGAGTCAGGGGAGTAGGCACTGAGCTCACTGAAGTGTCCCAGTGAAAACAGACCTTATTAGGAAAATGCCAAGATACATTATACTCAAAATGACAAAATACAAAAATAGAGTGCTGAATGCAGCAAGATCAGAAAAGGAATTTATATACAAAGGAAAGGCCATAAGATGTACAGCAAATCAATCAAACAAGATAGTAGGAATCAGAAGACTATGAAAGGATATAGCAAAAAGTCAACAAAATGAATACCTCATCAAAAATACTATCCAGTTAGAGCATCATTTGAATCTGAAGGAATACAGAGATTCATGGATAGGCGATAGCTTAGGAAATTCAGAGCCTTGAAATTAGTTTTGCAAGAAGTGTTAGAAGAGCTCTTTTAACAGGAGAAATTTCCCATCATGTGACACCGAGTATGTCGTTCACTAAAGATGCACTGTCCTCTACTGGACTAAGGTTAAAAACAGCAAAATTAATCATCACAAATTTACTTCTACTTATTTTCTCTTAATTTTATTTGCCATTCCTTTAAGTGTTATTGGATCAAGTAATACAAAATAAATTTATTATATGTCTGTCAAGGGGATAGGCCGAGGGATGGGAAAGAACCTGGGCTATTGTTGGAATGTTGTATGCCTGAATCAATTCTATTCTGAAAAAAATAAACATGTTTTATTAATTTTTAATTAAAAAATACACTTACGTGCAATGGAGATTATCCATGACTTCTACTCAGATCTCTTCGATAGCCATGGCTACCTGCCACATACCAAATTCCGCAGGACAGACATGTCATTCCCAATGTTCTCCCTTCCAAAATCCGACATGCCATTTTGTCAATAAAAAAGGTGTACAGCACCTGGTACAGACAAGGTTAGACCCGAACACCTGAAGAAGCTGCCACCAGTACTCATCAATACACTGTCTCAGCTCTTCACACGCTACCTGTCTGAATGCAAGGTTCTGTCCCAATGGACTGTTCTGTTGTATAGAAGGGCAACATCCATGACATTGGCAACAATGGCCCCATCTGCTTTTCATCCATCGTCTACAAGTTATTCACTCGAGTCATCCTGAATAGAATCAGCAGAAAATTAGATGAAGGACAACCATGTGAGCAAGCCATGTTCTGAAAAGGATTCAGCACTATCAACCATATCCACAGGGTGACCAAGCTTATTGAGGTTTCAGGAGAGTTCAAGTGCTGCTCTGTCTAATGTTCATTGATTTAAAGGCCTTTGACTCTGTTGAGACTGAAGCAGTCATCGAAGGCCTAGTCAAACAGGGCATTCAAACTTAGTGCATCAGGGTCCTTTGTGAGCTGTATTATGGATTCACTACCAGGATCTCACCATTCTACAAGGAAGTGATCACCAACATAAAGAGAGGGGTTCGATGGAGAGATACCATTTCACCAAAACTCTTCAATACCACCTTTGTCATGAGAACGTCATGTAATGACTGGATTGGGAAGGAATGGGAGTGAGGATAGATGGTCAGCAGCTACACCACTTCTGCTTCGCTGATAACATCATTCCAATAACACCAAATATCAGTCAAGTGGCACGAATGCTGGCGAACTTCAACCATGAGTGTAGAAAGGTTGGACTGCAGCTGAATTTCAAGAAGACAATGCTCATGAGAAATGGACTAGTTCCTGGCATTCCATTTGCTCTCAATGGAACAAACATCTCTGATGCAGCAGTTATGTGTACCTAGGTTGAAAGCTCAACATGATGAACGAGGTGGCACCTGAACTATGAAGGAGGAAGAGAGCAGTGTGGAAGACCTTCAAGAGCGTCGAGGAAGTGGTTAAGAAGACAAAGAACTTCTGGCTCGGGCACATTTTTTTTCGACTCCACCGTCCTTCCTGCACTAACATATGCCTCAGAGATCTGGGCCCTATAAAAACAGGATGAGAATGCTCTTCCAGTATCCCAAATAGGAATCAAAAGTGTTATGCTTGGAGTATCACACTTCACTCAAGTGAGAGAAGGGATCTGGAGTTCCAATCTCCATCGATGATCAAGAATTAGGGACGCTGTCTTGTTTGCCAAGACAAAAATCAAATGGGCCAGACACAGTATGCGATTTAGGGACAACCGCTGGACTAGAGCCATTACCAACTGGATTCCATGGGATGTCAAAAGAACGCGTGGCCTACAAGATGGTCAGATTTCTTTATCAGAAACCTGAACAAATGGTTTGAGGCTCTTCATGTTCCTCGAGCGAGCAGATGCCTTTGGGCTACACTAGCATGCAACAGAGACCGAATGGAGACGTTACTGGCACCTGCTTGAGCAAATTGATGAACAACAGGAAGACAAGTGAAAAGTGACACTTAATAAAAATGCTTCCCCTCAATTGTCATAAAGGACAACGTTAACATTATTATTTTAACATTACTTTAACATTACTATTTCTTATTTTTAAATCCTTCTTTATGATAGCCACACTCAGGTACTTACTTATGAATCTAGAAAGAATGAAAAGGAATAGAATTTTAGAATTAAATATATTTGGAATTCCTGGAAATTTTATAGTTTTATAACTTTGGTTGTTAAATATTTCTCAACCACAATTTTCTTATCCGAAATTGGAACTACTAAGGTTTACTTTGTATTGTTGTAAGGATGAAATAACAGATGTGGAAGTTTAAATGTTAGCATAGTGCTTTAAAAAGAGTTTTTTTTTAACATTTGTTTTTAGGCTCTGACTTTTTCTCTCTTTCTCTTGGCTAATGTATAAAATGAGTAGCCCGTGATGTTGCAATGAGAGACTGAGGAAGGAACAGGAGAGGGCCCAAGACTGTGTACGTGTGGGGTGGAGACTCCTGGGACTACCAGCCAGAGAGAACCCCTGCAGGCTGGCTGGATGACTAAAGGCAAGGCACAACTAGGTCTTATCTCAGCACACACTCCTATAGAACTCAGCTTGTTTGTCTTTTACTTCCTTCATGGGAATTGCCTGCTACCTCGTGGTGATGTCAGGGCAGGAAGCAGCCCCGGTGCTGTCTGACTCTGTTTTTTCCATTGGCATGCTGGCCTGAGAGTTTCTCTGTTGAGTGGAACCCCTCAATGCATTCATGGCAAGAGCTGTCAAACCAGATACACGGGGAGCTTGGGCTGACATCTCCAGAAGCTTTGCCAGTTTTCCTCTGAAGTGGATCAACTGGCAACTCTGGGAAAGTTGCATAAAACCATTCAAAAACGGTAAGTGAAACTTGACTTGCAATTGAAACATTAAAAACTTTTTGATGTCAGCTTGGAAGGATTGACATCCTTCCAATCTTTGTGTAAAAGATTGACAGTCTATGGATTCTCTGAGATCACAGATTCTTGTTGTTCCTGTTAATTCTCCTTTATTGTTAAAACCACACAGATGCTTGCGTATACACTAAGTATATGTATATTTTACTACATATGGAACATATTTTGATATCCCTTTAAATCAAATTAGAAAGATTTAATAATATATTGTGTTTCAATGAATGTACTGAAAAGTCACTAACTTAGGAGAGTGCAATATTACGTTTTGTTTTTCTTTATGGGCCTCACCTGGCGATGTTCAGGGGTTACTCCTGGCTCTGTCCTTAGGAATTACTCCTGATGGTGCTCAGGGGTCTATATGGAATGCCAGGGATCAAACTGGGGGTCAGGTGCATGCAAGGCAAACACACTACCTACTAGACTATCGCTCCGCCCCCTGAAATATTATGCTTCAATCACCTGCACAGCCCCTTTTCACACATATATCTTATTTTCCTCTATGAAGAAATTTATAGAGGAAGTTTATTACCCTTATCATTACCCTTGCACTTACCCTTATCCTAAGTGATTTTAAGGGCATTTAGTTATTTAGTTCTGATCTTATTTCCATGCTTGTCTTACATTGCCCAGTAAGTGTCTCTTTTTAGCTACCTGCAAAATCCAATCCAAACCAAAGCAAAAAATGCAATATAACCTTTTTTTTCTCTTTTTGGGTCACATCTAGCTATGCTCAGTGGTTACTCCTGGCTCTACACTCAGGAATTACTCCCGGTGGTGCTCAGGGACCATATGGGATGCTGGGGATCAAACCCAGGTCATCCGTGGGCAAGGCAAATATCCTACCCGCTGTACTATTGCTCCGGCTCCAAAACTTTGAAGATAAGAACTGACCCTCGTCTATTAGTTCCCAAGCTCCCAACCTTGTATTCAGCACAACACAGAAAACCTTAAGGAAAGTTCCGTAAGCAAACAAGGGGAATGACATGCTCTTTTGATCCCTTTTAAAATCATTCCTTTAAAAATTATCATATATATTACTTGTATCACTTGTCTTCCTGTTGTTCATCAATTTGTTTGAGTGGGCACCAGTAATGTCTCAATTTGTCCCTGTTACATGCTAGTGTAGCCCCTAGGGTACCTACTCGCTACAGGAACACGAAGAGCCTTAAACCATTCATTCAGGTCATGGGAATGAGTTTCATCATCATTACTGTTTTTGGCATATTGAATATGACACGGGTAGCTTGCCAGGCTCTGCCATGTGGGTGGGATACTCTCTCTCTCTCTCTCTCTCTCTCTATATATATATATATATATATATATATATATATCCATATACATGTATATATACATACACATATATGTATGTATATAATGTCTATCATCATATATATCACTGGATCACTTGACTTAATCACTTAACATCCCGTTATTCATCGGTTTGCTCTAGCAGGCACCAGTAACATTTCCATTTGATCCTATCACGTGCCAGTGTAGCCCAATGGCATCTGCTTGCTTCAGGAGTATGAAGAGCCTCAAACCATTCGTTCAGGGTCTTGACAAAGAAGTCTGTCCATATTGTAGGTGGGCGGCCATGTGATCTTTTGACATCCCATGGGATCCAGTCGATAACGGCTCTAGTCCAGCGATCGTCTCCAAATCACATTACATGTCCAGCCCATCTGATTTTCAATGCCTTGGCAAACGAGACAGCCTCCTGACTCTGGAACAGTGACAGATATATAAATCATATATATTTTATATAATATATACTATATATGATGTATATATACGTTATAAAAAGAAACTAAGTCTTTTTTTAGTACCAAAACCAATTAACTAGCCATGAGCTAGAGTAACTAAATTGAGTGGTGCAAAGGCAATGATGAGGGGGGAGAAGAGGAAGAGAGAGGAGAATGAGGAGGGTTTGGAGTCTCAGATTTCTCTGCCAACATAACATGTTACAAGTGAGTGTTGAATGCATGAATATTCTGACTGGTCACCAGTGGTGCTGATGATGCTGGTCAATGGGGACACTACACAGACGACTAAAGGGAAAACACCTCTTCTGTACCATTCTACCAGAGCTGCTTAAGGAAGTTCAGGAGAGTTGAACAAGTTTTGTTTCATGAGTCTTAAGAACTGCTTATTCTACTTGGGCGACAGCAGGCAATATTTACCCACCTGTTGATGACAACAGTGAGGTTAGATCCTGAGTTAGTAGAGCACCCACAAAGAAGGTCAAGTAGAACATCCACAAAGAAGCCTCTACAAGAGACTTCAGAGGATTAGCTCTGCCTTTTTAGGTGGAATGGGGATATTTAAACTGCGGGAAAGTAGGGTGTGAACTCTGCGTCAGTCAGTCCTACCAGGTAGAGGGATTAAAATAGGGTGTGTGCTTAATCCTAATCAAGTAGGGCATGGAAGGGGATTAAAACAGGGTGTGTGTTTCCGAAAAGGTGTGCGCTTAATCAGTTAGCTACATTTTCTGTCTGTTAAACAAAAGTTGAGATGGTTTGCTAGGTACAAAAAATTTGAGAAGGGAGGACAGATCGTAGGCCAAGTGGCTGTTATTTTGCATAAGCACAGTAAAAACTGGAATCCAAACTTTTATCCTAGATTAGTTTTAGAGCAGGGTGGCCTTTCCCAGGAAACATTTGGTTATGCATTTCAGCTGCAGGTTTCAGGCCAGTCTTTAGCAGCCAAACCCCAGAGGGTCCTTCTCTGAGCACTGGGGGCAGTAAAGGCTTCCTTTCTCTCATCATATTTTTTGTGAGAGGCTGTCGTACAATATCATACTTGAGTTCTTGGGATTTCTCAAGACCCAAATTGTTGTTAGGGTATCAGGAAGTCTGTCCTGGTTCCACGTCATCAGGGTGGCTTGAAGCATGCCCTGGTTTTATCCAAGGACCTTGGTGGGACCCACATTTTTTGGGTATGTTGCCAATCTCAGAGAAACTGAAGCTTAAATCAAGCCAATATGACAAATGTTCAGGGTTTAGAAACCAACTGCAACGTTTGAATGATTGAATTCCTATGTTTAATGAATGGGCAGGTCTTTCTTCCAGTAAGACCTCCCATTTCACTGGGTCTATGCAAAAAGGTAAAAAGGAGATTGCCACAAAGTACTGTTGGGCACCAAGGGACAATGGCTAGGTTGTAATCCACTATCCCTGATTCATAAGTATAATAACAACATTGTTTCCCGAGAAATACATAGAAGAAATTACACACATCTGCCCTACCGCCCCAATTAAAAAGCCCTGGTCTCTGAATTAGGGGCCAGAGAGGGGTCTAGAAGAGGAATCATGTACTGAGCATGCCACTGTTTCTGCATATCTCAACCCCATACATTCATGGACATGGAGGCTGGAATGTGGCTACATTCCCCTCAGGGTCAATGCATTGTAGCCATCAAGCACTCTGTTGGACAGCGGAAGAAGGCAAATTGCGTATCCTGCTCAGGCCATAGGGTATCTCCTGCACGGCCCATGCACAGAGCCCATATAGGGAGATGATAGAAATGGCGGCTCCTATGTCAAACATACTGCCGTGTCAAACATAAACTCCTTCCCATGAATCT
This sequence comes from Cryptotis parvus, assembly GCA_021461705.1. Classification (NCBI taxonomy): domain Eukaryota; kingdom Metazoa; phylum Chordata; class Mammalia; order Eulipotyphla; family Soricidae; genus Cryptotis; species Cryptotis parvus. The sequence goes on from JAJIBD010031801.1 coordinate 108,673, forward strand.
CAACGGGCAAAAGTGGGTGATCGGCTTCTTTAATATTAGAGGTAAAACCCACCAGGGGATTATCAGAGGCTGCTGGGGGATTGGTGCTGCCAAAACCAGGTCGGCTGGAATGGCCAGGCATAACAAAATGAAGTCGTAACAGTTGGGCAATGCACTCTCTCTTTTCAAAAGTCCAAACAGTTGGCACTGAAATAACAATTATTTCCCCAGTAAAATCAGAATCTATCACTCCGGCATGGACTGTGACTCCCTTGAGGGTCAGACTGCTTCTCCCTAGCAGTAAGCCTGCAGTGCCTGACGGATCACTTGATCACTTGAATCCCGTTATTCATGGATTTGCTCGAGCGGGCGCCAGTAACATTTCCAACATGCCTGACGGAATGTGCCATTTTTTTTCCAGATTTTAATTTCTAGGGAATTGAGCCAGCATTATTGTAACGGTGGCAGGGCAGGGGATATCCAAAGCAGTACTCCCCATGGTAGAGGACTGCAGTAAATCTACTGACCATAGTGGGAGGATCAGGGGGTGGGTAAGAAAGATTTGCAGGAATTGCAGGGCCTGGGCCGGAGCAATAGTCCAGCGGGTAGGGCATTTGCCTTGCACGCGGCCGGCCGGTGCCGGCCCGGGTTCGATCCTCGGCATCCCATATGGTCCCCAAGCACCGCCAGGAGTAATTCCTGAGTGCTGAGCCAGGAGAAACCCCTGAGTATTGCCGGTGTGACCCAAAAATAGCAAAAAAAAAAAAAAAAATAAAAAGATCATTGAGTGGCTGTCCTGAGAGGATAGTGCTAGGAGGGGCCAGGCAGTTCCTGCAATAATGCCTCAATTTACTTCAATTAAAGCATCTGCCCCGAGTTTGTGAGGCCTGAGGCTGGCTCCTCCTCCAGTTTCTCTGAAGATAAGCAGCCGAACTGCAGTCCCTAGCCCAATGATTTCCCCTACTGCACTCAGGCAAGGTCTGGGTGATGTCCTCGAATGGGTGGGGTTGTGGGGACCTCTGTCTCTCCTGCTGGGATTGTCTGATTTACCCCAATTTCCTGAGCCTGCCTCTCTAATGCATAAGCCTCAACAGACTGTACACGTGCCTGATGGGTTACCGAGCCAACATTCCGACATGATGTAATACCCTCCATGACGTCCTCTCTCTCTGATAGGTGCAAGATTGCCTGACATTCTCAAAAGCTAAATGTCTTTCCAGGTATTGCTAAATTTCTTTTATTCCTAATCTGTCTGTGAACCACATTGCTTAATTTCCCCCACAAATTCCACATATGGCTCGGAAGGTCCCTGAAAATCTTTGTATAACTTCCCTTAAATTCAGCCTCAGTGTCACTCTTATCCCATGCCCCATTATGAACATGAGCTAAAAAGCACAGGGCAAGGCAGCTTGCTTTCTTTTATCCTGCCACTCTCCTTTGCCTATCTGCATAGCATAGGTTAACTGAACCCCTGAAATTCTACTCCCAGAAGGACTTAGGGCTTGAAGTTTCAATTTGGCCTCATTACTATACAACATTTTCTATTGCAAAGATTGAGATGAGCTTAGTCATGTTTTAGCTACCACATGAAAATCCTGAGGGGTCTAAAGCTTTCTTTCACTCCAACCACTTAATACCCAATACAGGATGGGGATGTCAGACCATATGATGCACAGGCCTTTTTAAAGCAGCTGAGTGAGCCCATTTGCAAGCCTTCATAATATGGCAGCTGATTATCCTCTGGAGCCAGGGAGGTTCCACGGTGGGGCTCATGCCACCTAGATGAATCTGGAAGTTAATACCTGGCTCATCATCTAGAGTTTCCTCATCTGAAATACTGGGTGCAGTAGATGAGGGTCTCTCTGGTTTGAAAGTATTAGCCCTGGGAAAGCTTTTAGATTAAGAACATGTCACCACCAGGAAAGCACCTTTCCCTTTTAGCAACATGAGCATAGATGAAATTTTAGACAGCATGGCACATTTTGGAGCAACTAATCCAAGTAAATGCTCTAAAGCAACATAAAGCTGCTCAAAAGAAAAGCCAGGCAAGTTATGCATATCACTGCCACAACAGCGGGCAAGACACTATCAATCCTGAGCAAAGGGCTTATTACGGAGATGATGGTGTGTAGGGGAATGCCTCCGGGGTCCCCGACAGTGTCAGGACAGAAGTTCTCTTCTACCTCCGAGGACGCCGGGGGAACAGATGAAAACTCATGAGTCCGGTGCAGTTCCAAAAAGGCTTTTAATAGTACAAAAGCTCTTCCACAGCAATCCAATATAATGAACAAACTCTAGCTCTGGCCTGAACTTAGACCATACAAAAGAGCCTAAGTCTCCCACCAAAGAGAGAGGATCTCACCCAAGTCCTACCCAGAAGAAGGAGCAAAAGGCCAAAGAGCAAAAAGCCAAAAGCCAAAAGCAAAAAGGCCCAGGAGCTAAAAGTCACAGGAGCCAAAAAGCTGAGGAGCCAAAGGCCGAAGGGGCCTCAAGTCAATCCCCTTATATACACCAAAGTATCCAGGGAGGGTCGTGTCAACAAAGAACTCTAAACAGAGTGTAGTGCCACACCCTATTGCAGGTATAAACAAAGGTTAGCCAAGGTCAAATCCTTTCTACAGAGATTATCTCTTATGTAAAACACTGGAGAGAGAGAGGGGGGCTGGTATAAAGCTAAATTCATGAGCTTCATGTAATCTAGATGGTACCCACAAGGTCCTTCTTATTATTATCTGCACCAGGGTGATTCTGAGTATCTTGTTCTTGTGTACTGAAAGGGTCACACTCACCTGCTTAGAGCAAACTAGTATGATCCTTCCTATAGTCTTCCTATAGTCTTCCTATAGTCTCAACGTAGCCAGGGTGGTAGTCTCCTGGTAAATTCTAACTGTCCCACGTTGGGTGCAGTGGGTATAAAGAGGAGCTGCGCCCAATCTAGAAAACACAGAAGTCTTAGTAGATGTATAAGTCAGAAGTTATTCAATCAAGGTGACTTTTGTAATTACCACACCCTCTAGCAGTGTTTACATAGAAGAGAGGTCACATTAGAATGAATCTTGGCTTAAATAGATTAAGCTGGGAGTGGGCAAAACAACAAAACTCCCAGAATAGCTAAACCTGTCCTCCAACAATGGTGGAACCAGGGAATCATGTTGTTCACTCACGGTTCAGGTCCCTAATTCTGGGCACTGGATATTGATGGAACAGGGACATTGAAACTGGGGAAAGTAGGGTGTGAGCTCTGTGTCAACGGATCAGGTACAGTACTAAAAGAGGGCATGTGCTTCGTCCTAATCAGGTGGGGTGTGAAAGGGGATTAAACAAACTGGTGTGAGTTTCTGTACAGGGTGTGTGCTTAAGCTGTTAGCTACACTCAACAGTAGTGTCCATCTGTTAAGCCTCCTACAATGATGTGAAGTGTTTTCAAATAGAAACTGGATTATCATACTACACAAGGGGAAACTGTTCCATCCAGATTCCTAGGGAAGTGAGTCTTCTTACCCCAACGGGTTAGGATGTTTCTTCTTCCATGACAACGGTACCGACAATGCTGTGTTGGCTAGAAATAACACTCTGCCTCCATGCACTCAGAGCTCAGGCCAGAGGGACAGGGCATTTTGACTGCTTCCATGGAAACTAGTCAATACACAAGATCCTTGGAGATGTAGAGCCAGTACAATATAGACACTTAATGAAGAAGTTGATCAAAGCTTCAAAAAAGACATGCAAGACACCATAATTCAGGTATAGGAAATGTCCCCAGGTTGTATCACTTGCACCACTTGTCTTCCCGTTGTTCATCAATTTGCCTCGAGCGGGCACCAGTAACATTTCCATACATCCTGTAGCATGCTAGTGTAGCCCAAGGGCATCTGCTTGCTCCAGAAAGACGACAAACCTCAAACCATTCATTCAGGTCATGGGAATGAGGTCTATAATTGTTACTGGTTTTTTTTTCCGATTTAATTTTATTTTATTATTTCCCCCCCAAATATTATTACACCACTTTAGACATACAATTGAAAGATGCTCATGTAGAGTTTTGGTTCTACAGTGTTCCAACACCCATCCCTCTACCTAAACCCATCTCCCATCACCAATGTCCCCACCTCCCTTCCCCCCTCCCACACCTCAACTGTTTGGCGGGTTCTGTATGTCATTTCTCTCTTCTTTATCTCTCCCTCCCACCAAACTTTCCTGCTCTTCATGGAATGCAGTGCATCAAAAGACATCACTGTCTCCACTATTTTAATGGACCGCACGGCCACAAGCGGCCGTGCGACCTGGGCTCGAACTGGTTTTGCTCTGTTAATCTGGTCGTGAGGCAGTTTCCCAGCGTCCGGACAGCGAAAATGGTGGCTAGTGTGATGGGCGAGTCTCATCCGGCTGCTTCCGGGACCCCCAGAGGTGACGGGCCCACTCCCAAAACCTGTCTGCCCTCCTGTGGGTCCCATATTCAGCTAGGCCCGGGCGAGCCGAGTTCCAGCCTCCCGAGCCACTTGTGAGTCTCTTCATGCTATGACTGGTGGCCGAGGGCAGCTCCTGAGCGGGACCACCAGGCTAGACAAAATGGAGAGGGGAATGGCGGAACCCTGAGTCCATCTGACGAATTCCCAGTGATTCCCACTTCTGGGAGCCGCCTACCTGGGCTCGAACTGGTTTTGCTCTGTTAATCTGGTCGTGAGGCAGTTTCCCAGTGTCCGGACAGCGAAAATGGTGGCTAGTGTGATGGGCGAGTCTCACCCGGCTGCTTCCGGGACCCCCCAGAGGTGACGGGCCCACTCCCAAAACCCGTCTGCCCTCCTGTGGGTCCCATATTCAGCTGGGCCCAGGGCGAACCGAGGTCCAGCCTCCCGAGCCGCTTGTGAGTCTCTTCATGCTATCTGGTACTGGTTTTTGGCATATCAAATATGACATGGGTAGCTTGCCAGGCTCAACTGATAATATTTTAATAATTCATCACCAGTGGGCAGAAATTACGGGACATGGGGGAGAAAGATCATTCCCTGCCTTCAAGGTGCAAGTGTAGTGCTGGGGAGATAAGCTCAAAGGAAAGAATTTGATCAGACTCTCTTGTTCCACCAGGTATAGTCCTGATATCCTTCACCTCCCCAAGCCCATTTAATTTTATGCACATTTACAGTTTTTCTAGGCTCCCCATGCCTGGTGTCCCCAGGTTATGGAAATAAATATGGAAATAAATTCAGATTGAATTTAAACTTTTCCTTAGGTCACCCTGTTTAGGGTTAGAGCCTTAAAGAGGATGATTAGTGTTTTCCAAGAGAAGTTTGTATGTTCTTTAGAACTTACTGTTCCTGAGCATAAACATACAATGATAGTGTCTGACTATCAAACAAAATAGTTTGATATATTTATGAATGGACTTATTTATAAATAGGGAGCACCACACCTTTTTATATGCAGAATTGTAATTAATCTTACTATGTGGTCTTCAAAATTATGTGGCCTTCAAAATTATTGTGGCCTTCAAAATTCACTGTATCAATGTATCACTGTATTCCCATTGTTTATTGATTTGCTTGAGTGGGCACTAGTAACATCTCCATATGTCCTGTCACAAACAAATGTAACCCAAAGGCATCTGCTTGCTCCAGGGACAGGAAGAGCCCCAAACCATTCTTCAGGCCATGGAACTGAGGTCCATAATTGTTACTAGTTTTTGGCATAACAAGTAAATAAAACATGGGTAGCTTGCCAGGCTCTGCCATGTAGTGGTATAGTCTCAGTAGAAGGCTCTTATCTCGAGCATTTATGGATGAAACTTAAAGGAGAAAGATCAGGTTTTCTCTTGGCCTTCAAAATTATTGTGGCCTTCAAAATTATGACTTTAAATCCCATCTATACACCATGGTTAACATCTACCTTCCTACTGCCTAATCTTTCTATGAATCTATCCATCCATCTTCAAACCAAGTAAGTTCCCTTGATCTGTCACAAAGACAAATTCTCTGATAGAGCATGCAAAAAATCTATGTATGGTATTCTTACTGAGTGTTAATAAAGCATGTTGTGCTACCACAGGACAAAACTATGCTGTTTTGCAAAGGAGTGCATGTGTAGGGAATACAGGACTCAAGGGAACACTGTGACCCACCCAATGTACTCAGAGACATGAGTATATATACTCACTCATTACTCTACACAGCACCTAGCCTACATACTTCAGCATAAAGTAGTATGGGAAATACTAGTTTTGGAACTCAATAGATGGAAACTCAATCCTTCTTGCACTAGTATGGACAAAAGTACTCTAAGACCTTTTCTGTTCAGGGTAATGCCAGCCCAGGGCAGCTGGATGCCCCCAGAGGGACCAGCTGTACCCAGAGAGGCACATAGAGGCCTGATCTAGAGGGTAACTCATACAGGGTGATTTTACAGGTAATTCACAGGAGATGATTAAGTCAGAACTGAACTACTGCTAATGCTCTAGTTACTGAACTTACTAGGAATTTAAACAACCATAAACAGCTACAATTTGCTCAGCCAGGCATCTCCTGCATGCTATTCTAAGGTATCAAAAACAGAAGGATTATTTTCTTTTTATGATTTCTCTGAAATTCCACATTTTGGCAGTTGTTCTGGAATGAGAACTATTACATCCACCCAAAGGTTTTCTAATTTTTTTTTAATTTTTGTTGAATCACTGTGAGATACACAATTATAATAATGCTTATTAAATTCTTGGCATTTCCAGATGCTTATAACTGTAAATATTTATTCTCTGGGTTTTCTACTCCCTCAAGGAAGAGTTCCCACACTTCCTTCCATCCATTCCTAAGCTGTCTTCTAGACTATGTCAGCCAGTCTGGTTCTTTCTGTCCTCAGGCTTGTCCTTTATTCTCAAATGGGCATCTGCTTCCCAATGTGTCATGCTAAGTCTAGTTGAGTGGCTAAATCCTTGCTGCTAAGATTCTTTCATATCCCTCCAGGCTGCCAGCATATGTGAGCCCTTGAGAAATGTTCACATGCAAGACGGCCTATCAATTCAAAGATTCGGCCTATCATTCCAAAAATCTGGGAAGGTCAGGCTGGTGCTCATTCCTCTTGTCACATCCCAGGCACTCACCTCTGGACCTCAACTCAGATAACGTCCATCCAAAAGTTATCAGTTGTGATTCACGGCCCCACAATGTCAAGAAATCCTCTGTGATGTCACTTGTCCTAACTTGAAGTGTCTTCATTTCTGAATCTGGCTGCATTGACAGACAGCTATGGAATGCATTATCTTTCTGAAGAGACTTTCCAAAGGTTAAAATAATTCATCAGGAGCTTTACCTTTTTTTAAAAAACTACACAGGCAAGGCTGGGTTTGATTCCTCATTTGAATAAATGTTTATGGAACTGATTATGCAGCTGGAGGTCTGGAGAGGAGGAGTCAGAAGAGGCCAAGCAGGGAAGCAGGAAGGAAAGAGCTGGACTGCACAGCTGGTGAAAGCATGGCTGTCCATTTCAGGCCTGAGGCCACTGTGGGTGCCTGCATACCTGCTCCAGGGCCCCTCACTACCATCCCTGCTTCACAGCATTCAGTTCAGAGCCACCAAAAACACAGGTACATGGAAACCTGAGTCCTCTATACACTGTTTCCCCTGAGATAATTGGCGACCAAGGTAAAATGCAGCCAAGCAAAAATATAACCTGCTGAGAATGATCTGTGCAGACAGTTTGGAGCAGGAGGGAGTGGCTATGACATGGCCCTGACTAGGGCCACTGGCAACACCACCGTTGGCCTCTTTTTCCATGAGAACACCAATGCTCAGTGCGGAGGCTTTGTTTCTTATTCTAAAGACCTGGGGTTCACCATTGAATTCAAGTGTTTCTTCAAAGAACTTGTTACCTACTTTAATATGCACAGACCTCAGCTGTGGGGTGACAGCCCTACTTTAAGCCACTGCTACACTTAGCTTGCAGCCCCTCCCAGATCTGCTAGGGAGGTTTTGAATCAGCTCTGGCACTTGTAATGCAAAAAGGCCCACCTGAAGTGCTGCATTTCAATAGAGTTGTTTACTTGTATTCATCTCTAGATAGCCCAGCCCACAATCGGCCAGGCTGGGAAGTTTTGGCGGATTTCTATCTATAAAATAAGATGGGAGAAGAGAGAAGGCCCCTTTTTGCCATTTTGGCTTCCCTTGGTTTCTGTCTCTCCCTCCTCTCTGTTTTCTGTTGGGCTTCAACAGGTGGTGACAGCCATCTTGGACTACACGTGGCCGGTGCCCAGTCGAGAACGCAGAATCTGGGGTTTTTCCTGTTCTTGGATTGTATATCAGAACCTGTGAGAGTAAAGCCTTTTAAAACTGCGCTGCCAGATTCCTGAGTTTTCATCCATTCCGTGCTGGCTTTGGAGGTAGAAGGGAACTCGCTTCCTGTTATTGTTGGGGACCTCAGCGGCTCCCCGACACTCAGCTGAATTATACCTTGTGAAAGCAGAAAATCTGAATCCGTATTTCCAGGGGATTAGAAATGAGCAAATCTTCACAGCCTCTAGAAGGGGCAAGAACAGAGAGGCACCAATGCCTAATCTCAGCAAGGGGAATGGGTCTCAGCATGTGCGCGGGAGCTCTGAGAAGCCTGACCTCACAGTAGCCCCAAGCAAGGTCATTCTCTATTTAAGGACTGCAAGGGAGGCACAGATGACCAGCAAGGCACTCATTTCTGTTGTAAATAAGCATTTTTGGTGCCAAGAAGAAAATTTTAGTTTTAGAACAGATTGTGGAGCCCACTCGAGCAAATTGATGAACGGGAAGATAGTGATAGTGATAGAACAGATTGTAAAGTAAGCCATGGTCAGGCAGGCTTAGGGAGGACCCTTTAGTGTGCTCACTCATTTCCAGCTTATGCCAGATGCCCACTACCTGAAAATGGGAAGAATTTTGAACCCACACTATTTCTATATGTTCGAGGGGGAAGAGGACCTCCTAAGGGGTGCTCAGGAGATCTGGGGGTTACTCCAGCAATTCTCAGCCAACCAGGTGCTGGGGCAATGTGAGAGCCAAGGATGTGATCCAGCCGCGGCCCATGTAACAGGAGCTACCTGAGCCACCCAGCACCACTGGCCTTTAAGGCTGCACCCAGCCGTGCCGAGCTCTTTACACTGCTGAATTACATTTATTTATCATAACTAAATGATATGATTTATCATTTATGATAAATGAGCCGGGCGCTGGGCTGAGCTGGTGGCAGAAGCGAGAATCTGCATCTGTACATGTAAGAGAAGCAAAGTGTCAGATGATATCAGGAAAAGGTTTAAATTTCCAAATTCTCTTATCCAGTCACAGGTTATTCATTCATTCATTCATTCATTCATTCATTCGTGTTTGTTTTATGATAGCAAATGAATCTTTTGGGGGTTAATTATTGAGTATATACATATATACACACTTATCTTGAAGTAAAATAGTTTACATATGAGAGGAGAAAACAGGAGGGGAGAGAGGGGGATAGAACAGAGTGAGAGAGAAAGAGAGAGAGAGAGAAGAGAGAACATTGGACTACTTCAAAGAGGAAGGGGAAAAGCTGAGTACATACCTAATGTGCCTGAACTTTATATTTTTACACTAATTATTTTTTATTTCCTCTATGTGGAGACATACTATTCTATTAAAAGCTTTGATAGAATTAAGTAAGAAAATTTCTATTTGGCATAGAGAAGTATGCATTTACAAATGACAATCTCAGTTTCTGTTTATACCATCCTTTTTTTCTCCATGAGGGCCTCCATTTTCCACATCCGGACTTCCCTCTCATCAGAACTCCACCCAGCAGACCAGCCTACCACAGCCCGGCTTCAATAAACGCTGGATTTAGAGATGACTACAAGAGTATGCTACCCGCACGGCAGAGCCTGGCAAGCTACCCGTGTCGTATTTGATATGCCAAATACCAGTAACAATTATAGACCTCATTCCCATGAGCTCATGGAATGGTTTGAGGCTCTTTATGTTCCTGGAGCAAGCAGGTGCCCTTGGGCTCTACTAGCATGAGACAGGACATATGGAGATGTTACTGGTGCCTGCTCGAGCCAATCGATGATGAACGGGAAGACAGTGATACAGTGAACTAAATTATAATATATTATCATTATCTAATTGGTATTTTCTAAATAGTCAAAGAATGAGCACATCTTAATCCTAGGAGCTGATGAGACTATTTTCCAAGCCACACAGTTTAGCACCCCCCCACCTGCACCCCAGCCCCATCTCCCACAAGCATCTAGTTCCACCAGGCTTCATTTAGAGTTTTAGTCCATCTTTTTAAAAGTCATTTTCTGTTGCAGGACTCCTTTAAGGGCCGCTGCATTAGCACACTAAAGGGCCTAGGTGAGGTGCAGGGAGGGATTATCTAAGGACATTTAACACTCCCTGCTTTCCATAACAATGGGGGGGGAAGGTCTGAGTTGAAGGGATATAAACTAGCCGGTTTTCACTCTCTCGCGCTTCTTTGGGGGCTGTGCTCGCTGTGAGCGGTCGCCCTGCTTGGAAGTGTTCTTCTCCTTTCCCAAAGCCTTTGCACGTGGTGGTCGCCATCTTGGCCTACACGTGGCTGGGGTTCTAGCCTGGAATCCTAAGCATCGGGTTTTTCCTTTTGCTGATTTGTATGCCTGAACCTGTGATAAGTAAAGTCTTTTAAAACCTCATCGGATCCCTGAGTGCTCATCCATTCCTCGCCGGCCCGGAGGTAGAAGGGAACTCGCTTCCCGGCACTGTCGGGGACCCCGGCGGAGCGCCCCGACATTTGGCGTCCCCTGTGCGGGCAACACGAACATCGCCTGGTCTAATTATCATCGGACAGAGATCATCTGCCTCCGAACCGTGAGTAAAATGATGGATATCTCATGGTATAGATACATTGTATCTTTTATTGGCTCGGAACCATACATAGCCCAGTCTATAAAGTTCCTTTCTGAGAACTACTCTATCTTTTCACAAATCATCTGGGTCCTTGCGATTTTTAAACTGTACCTTTGCGTAAGGACAATGTTTAATAGAGAGAGGGAGGAAAGTAATAAATTGAATGCAATCTTAAGGGACGAGATTTACTCAGCGATTGAAGAAATAAGTGAGGATCATAAAGCTACAGGTAGACTGGTCTTAAAGCTTGAGGACAGAATTATTAAACAGAGTTTAAAATTTGAAAAGAAATTAGAAGAACAGGAAAGTAAAATTATTAACCAGATTTTAAAATTTGAGGAAAAATTAGAAGAACAGGATTTAAAATTCAAGGAAAAATTAGAAGAACAGGATTTAAAATTCAAGGAAAAATTAGAAGAACAGGATTTAAAATTCAAGGAAAAATTAGAAGAACAGGAAAGTAAAATTATTAAACAGGATTTAAAATTTGAAGTAAAGTTTGAAGAGCAGAAGAAGGATATCGATAAAATCAGCATTATCTTAGAGGAAGAAATTGACAGACAGAGAGATAGAATAGATGGACAGAAAGAGGAGGTTTGGAAGTTACACATAAGATTGAAAGAACAAAAGGAAGAAACATATAGGAAACTTGAAAACTTAAACCAAGAAATGGATGTGTTACGCAGGGAGATTTCTGATTTCATAACTTATCAATCAGGACCTAGCGCATACCCAATACTGAGGCGTGAACCAACTAAAAGCCGTTCACAAACACGCCCCAAAACTGTAAACTTGAAAAAGGTGTATACATTCCCAGCAAAAAAAATTTAAAAAGAATTCTAATGTGGCTGATAACTTAGAGGAGGAACAGGAAAACCCAGAGGAGGCAAATTCCCAAGCTGAAAATCTCCCCAGAGTTAATACCCTCAATGGGGTAGATGTTCCTCTGCCAGATACTACAAGCTCTGATGAGGAAGAAGGGGAGAAACAGATTAGCTCGAGTCAAAGAGCAAAGCCCAGCAATCTTTCTCATGACCAATCTAAAGATAAAGTAAAACCGATTCATGAAGACTTAAAAATTGAGGCAATAACCCCGTTTAGGAAGGCTTGCGACAGGTTTGGAATATCAAGTCCTTATACTTTAAAATATTTAGCTGATTGGAGCGAAAGTAGTCAGTGGGTATTGGGAGACTTTGAAACGGTAGCCGATACTTGTCTAAACAAATCACAGTACATGCAATGGCATATGTGGTATGCAGATGGGGTTAACCAGAATATTGACACTTTAAGAGAAAAGGAATCAGGCCATACTATAACTTTTGCCATGCTAAAAGGTGAAGGTGAATGGAAAAACAAAGCAAAACAAGCGACATTACCTGAACCTATTTTAAAATTCGTTCGGGAGACAGCATTAAAGGCGTGGGAAAGAGTAGGTTCCGACCCAGAATTTCTAGGTAGCTATACAAAAATTTACCAGGGTCGTGATGAACCATACTTTGATTTTGTTGGGAGATTATGTGAAACAATCCAAAGACAGGTTCAAGACCCAACCACTCAAGAAATCCTAAAACTAAACTTAGCATATGAGAATGCTAATCAAAAATGTCGAGCATTACTATATGGTATTAGGGAAAAGACTGACCTCATGGGGTATCTAAAGGCCTGTAGAAATGTCGGTTTAACCTCCCATAAAACACAGGATGATATAGAGGCTTATCCCATACAGCAGGAGGATCAGGAGAGGGATGAAATGTCAGACAGCTCTAGGGAGAGAAACAAGTCAGACAGCTCTAGGGAGAGAAACAAGTCAGACAGCTCTAGGGGGGAGAAGCAATAAATTTCAAAGGATAAACAATAATCGGAGAAACTATTCTAATAATCGCAGCTCCACCCCTCGAAGGGCCCCACCTGGACCATGCCCAAGGTGCAGAAAAGGAAAACATTGGGCCAGAGACTGTCGGTCTTGGAGGCGAAGTCAGCCTCAGGCTTCATCTGGACAGATAACCTGCTTTATCTGCGGAAAGAAGGGACACACCCGTAGAGATTGCCCATCTTCTACAATTATCAATACAGGGCAACATTCTAATAATCCCTTTATAGGAAATGTTACATGGGCCCCCTCCCAGGTTCCACAAGCTCCGCAGGCTCAAATAACATCTATGCCTCCCCTAATGCGGGAAACTGGGTGGGGGCCAGCCCCAGGCCCAGCTGAATCCAGGGGCACTCTCCTTCATTCCACCTGCCCAATATCCTCCGAATCAGAATCCACAGAATTACAGTCAATAAATGCTCTCTGGCCTACCCCATCAGGCAGTGGCAGTCTCGACATTCTCTGCCCCAAGACTGTCACAATATACCCAAGTCAAGACCCCTACATGCTAAAAACAGGGATAAAAGGACCTGCTCCCCCAGGTAGTATGGGTTTAATTCAGGGGAGCGATTGGCTGAAATTTAAGGGAATTATGGTGCATTTCGGACTTCTGGATCCTGAATCTCATGGAGAGATAATACTGTCAATATCTGTGCCAACTAAATGGACTTTTAAAAAAGGGGAACCACTTGCTAAACTATTATTATTTTTTGAGGATCCGTGTAGTAAGTCCGAACACCCTACAGCTGGTGGCTTAAACAGTACCAACCATTCTGCCAACTTCATTGTTGGTTATGCAGCCACACAGAACCAAGCCCACCAGCCACCTGCTAACTATCTAGTTGGGTACACTGCCAGAATTTCTCAGGCCAAGCGGCCGGTTATACCCATCGAAATTTATAAAAGGAAATTCAAAGGCATGTTGGATACAGGGGCAGACATATCCATAATCTCCACCAAGTATTGGCCCTCTAACTGGGCCCTAAAGAAAGTGTCCCATAGCCTGAGCGGGGTAGGCAATATCTCCTCCTCTCTTCTCCGACAGAGTGCCAGGTGGCTGCCGTGTATTGGCCCTGAAGGGAATGTAGCCATGGTCCAGCCTTATATAGCCCCTATGCCTTTAACTTTATGGGGTCGAGACATGCTGGAGCAGTGGGGGCAGTAATCCACATACCTCGTCCAATCCCCGTCGAGCACCAATTCCAGCTCTCCATAATAAGCCTAACACCGGGAGTAACCCTTTTTAATTGGGGCCGCTGTGGTTAAGCGCCCACTACCTATCCGCATTCAGTGGAAGTCTGACAAACCTATATGGACACCACAGTGGCCCCTCAATACCAAAAAAGTTAGAGGCGCTAACAAATCTAGTGGAAGAACAGCTGAAATTAGGACATATTGAGGAAACGTTTTCAGAATGGAATTCTCCTGTTTTTGTAATACAGAAAAAATCAGGCAAATGGCGTTTGCTGATTGACTTAAGGAATGTAAATTCTACTATGGTCCCCATGGGAGCCCTACAACCTGGGCTCCCCTCTCCAGCAGCTATTCCTAAGGATTGGCCGCTAATTATCATAGATTTAAAAGACTGCTTTTACAGCATACCTATCCACCCAGATGATCGGAAAAGGTTTGCATTTTCAGTCCCTTCCATTAATCATAAAGGTCCTTTACGTAGGTTTCAGTGGACAGTATTGCCCCAAGGAATGACTAATTCACCTACGATGTGTCAACACTTTGTTGATGAGGTTTTGCGACCCATTCGTGCTAAATTTCCTGAGTGCATACATCATCCACTACATGGATGATATCCTGCTAGCTTGTGATAATTCCAGAGATCTCCAGAATTTATATAATGATGTAATGACAGTTTTACCAGAGGCTGGCTTACAAGTAGCTCCGGAGAAAATCCAGATGCAGCCTCCATATGAATATTTGGGCTATGCTCTTGACCGCACTACAGTGCGTCCTCAAAAAGATCTCCATTAGTCAGAAAAGGCTCAAAACCTTGAATGATTTTCAAAAACTGCTGGGGGATATCAACTGGGTGCGCCCCTCCCTTGGTATTCCTAACTGTGAACTCAGTAACCTGTTCCACACCCTTGAAGGTGATCCTGCTCTAAATAGCCCAAGGCAGCTAACTCCTAAAGCTCAGAAGGAATTAGATTTTTTCATGAATCGGCTTCAAAAATCTTACCTCTCCAGATTTAATCCCGGAGAAAAGGTATGGTTCTTGGTCTTCAACACTCCCGAGTCTCCAACTGCTGCTATAGCCCAATTATCTGGACCGTTAGAATGGGTTTACTTACATAACAAGCAGAATCGTACTGCTACACCTTACCTTGAGATGATAGCTAATCTTATAATTAAGGGAAGATCAAGAACCCAAGTATTACTTGGACATGATCCCCATGTAATTGTACTACCTGACCCTAAAAAAGAAATTGAAGCTGTTTTACCACTCAGTGAAATCCTTCAGAGAGCTTTAGCAGATTTTTCAGGAGAAATATCTTATCATTACCCAGCTGGAAAAACCTGGGAATTTCTGAAAAGGACACCTTTTATAATTTCCACCATTGTCCGCTCCTCTCCCATTCCTGATGCTCCAGTGTATTATATTGATGGCTCCTCATCAGGAAGGGGTGGAATTACAGGTCCTTCGTTGACCACTACTGTGCATACAAATTATAAATCTGCCCAACAAGTGGAACTCGCCACCCTGATACATTTACTATCCCATATATCTGGCCCATGTAATGTGGTGAGTGATTCTGCATATGTAGTTGGTTTATTTCCTGGAATTGTCACTGCTTCTTTAAATGCCCATAATCCTATAATTCAGGAGCTGCTCCATAAACTACAAGATCTCCTCCGAAATAGAACATTCCCTATATACATCTCCCACATCCGTTCTCACAGCCGACTCCCGGGCCAATGGTTCGAGGAAACGAAGCAGCAGATCTCTTGGCAGCACCAGTATTTAAATCAGCTGAGGAAGAGCACCAGACTCTACATACAAATGCCCGCCGCCTTCATGTACACCATGGCATCCCATGGAGACAAGCTAGACAAATTGTCCGCAACTGTCCTGTCTGTGCTCCTTTACATTGTACATCTCATGTAGCAGGAGCAAATCCTCGAGGTTTACAGACAAACCAATTGTGGCAGATGGATATAACTCATACTAACTTATTTCCCAACAAACCTTTCCTTCATGTGGTCATCGATACATATTCCCGGTTCATATGGGCTGTTCCTATGACGTCTGAAAGAGCTAAATCTGTTTGTTCATTTTTACTCCAGTGCTTCTCCGTCATGGGTATTCCCCATACCATAAAAACAGATAATGGTCCTGCTTACACCAGCAAAACCTTCAAATCCTTTTGCGAGGAATGGCAGATCAAACATATTACAGGAATTCCATATAATCCACAAGGACAAGGAATAGTTGAACGTGCCCACAGAACACTTAAAACTCAGCTATTAAAGCAACGAAAAACAAGCATGCCTCCAATGGATTCTTTATCTTTAACATTATTTACCTTAAACTTCTTAAATATACCTCAAGGAGATCCCTATACCGCGGCTGAACGTCACTTTCAAGAAGATATGCAAACTCAAAAAACAGTCAATTCACCTATCTGGGTGAAAATTGATGATAAATGGATTGCAGGTCACCTCCTCATTCGGGGAAGAGGCTATGCTTTCATTTCTACAGACGATAACCCTGCCAAGAAACTCTGGGTCCCTCTGCGACTTGTTAAGACTAGAATTCTCCAAGAATCAGAAAACAACTAATTCTTTCAATATAAAGTCTTAAATTTTAAATTGCAAGTTGCTGTTTAAACTTCCTGGATTGGTTCCTTTTAATAATGATCTTGTTTTGCAGTCTGTGATCATGGTTCATGTCTAATATCTTGCCTTACAGCCTAAATATTTTCTTTCTTATTAAAAAAAAAAAAAAAAGGTGGAAAAATGGGTGGACTCTGATCACAGTGCTCATTACAAAAAGTTTGCTAAATCAATAAAAAATTGTTTTTCTAATGATTCTGTTCACAGGATGAGATATTCGAATCCAGTAAACCTGCGCTACAGTGCTCAATACTCCGAGACTCCTAAAACAGTGCTCGCTAACAATTTAATAATTTGCAAAACTAATTTTTCCCAATGCTCTATTCACAGGAAAAGACACTTTCTCACCATCATTTGCCGGCTTTATATTTATGAAGCGCTTGACTCGTTACCATTTATCACCCTAAATGGGTCACATATACAGCTGTAAGATATTGATCGATCAAATGTATGTGTGCGTGTGTGTGCATGTGGTGGCCACCATTATGTTTGTGATTAATGTTGTGTCTATGTTATGTCTCAACTACTACCTTCTCAGTTTCTGACCACTACAAACCTCTATTACATTCATCAACTCCACTGCTGATCCACTAGATTTATCAATTTTAAAATCATCAATTCTCATACTTATTTCCCTGCTCCACCCATGTTGGAGCTTCTTTATATTCTTCTCTCCATCCCAGACTTGAATCCCTACAAAGCCTTAAAATCTCTACTTGTGATTAACCTCGAAAAGTGTTTTTGTCTCGCCTAAGCTACAGGTACAGTTACCGGTGCCAATGTTCCCTTGCTGAAGAAGCCCTGCAAGACGCCCACACCGATGTTCCAGACACCTGCTCCAGCGCTCAAGACTCCTGTTCCAGAGTTCAAGATATCACACCGATGTTCCGGACACCTGCTCCAGCGCTCAAGACTCCTGTTCCAGAGTTCAAGATACCACACCGATGTTCCCAACACCTGTTCCAGCACTCAAGACTCCTGTTCCAGAATTCGAGATACTTGTTCCAGTGTTCATGAGACCCGATCCAGTGTTCCTGACAATTCAACGAGTTCCTGATCGCTGCTCTCCAGAGACTCATACTCATATGATCACCGCTATTGCTGTTCCAGAAGTAGCCCCACAGACTTTACACAAAATATAGCAAATTGACTCTCACAAATTATGGACAGTGCAAACGATAGTCCGTTATAATCAGACAGCTAAAAACACTTTGTCTTGAACTTTGCTTTGGGTCCAAAAACAAGTTAGGATCCTAAAGTAACATGTATTATCATTTTGTAATTCGAATTGTTTTTTCTTATCTTAATTTTCTGTACATTACTAAATATTTCTTACCTTTTCAATTTTTATTAGTAAACTAATCAGGGGGAGTTGTTGCAGGACTCCTTTAAGGGCCGCTGCATTAGCACACTAAAGGGCCTAGGTGAGGTGCAGGGAGGGATTATCTAAGGACATTTAACACTCCCTGCTTTCCATAACAATGGGAGGAAGGTCTGAGTTGAAGGGATATAAACTAGCCGGTTTTCACTCTCGCGCTTCTTTGGGGGCTGTGCTCGCTGTGAGCGGTCGCCCTGCTTGGAAGTGTTCTTCTCCTTTCCCAAAGCCTTTGCACGTGGTGGTCGCCATCTTGGCCTACACGTGGCTGGGGTTCTAGCCTGGAATCCTAAGCATCGGGTTTTTCCTTTTGCTGATTTGTATGCCTGAACCTGTGATAAGTAAAGTCTTTTTAAAACCTCATCGGATCCCTGAGTGCTCATCCATTCCTCGCCGGCTTCGGAGGTAGAAGGGAACTTCGCTTCCCGGCACTGTCGGGGACCCCGGCGGAGCGCCCCGACAATTTTCTAATATGATAATAATTTGTAGTTGCCCTGCACCGTAATTCCTCTTGCTGCAGGAAAGAATTTTTTTCCCTCTGAATTAATGGAGAGTCGTTACTATTTTTATCCTGTGCTTGTATTGGCTCATTCCTTTCTGAGTGTCTGGCCTTGAGCCAAATGAGAGTCAGCACTGAACCTGGAAGTATCATTTTCTAGAACGCTGAATCAGAAGGAAGCCCCGCCCCTTACACCCACTACTGATTACCATAATACTACAAATCTGCTGGTTACATCATTAGCCCATCACTGGCGAGCATCTGCTTTTCCCAGCGCTCCTTCCTGCGGTTTGAGCCTCATGGAGAACATGCCTTTAAACCACGGAGATCCTCAGGATCACAGAACGGCCGGAAAGCAGCGGCTCCTCTACTCGTTACTGTCAGTAGCAGGTTTCTTGTCCCTGTTCTGCTGTTTGCTTGAACTAAGCAAGACATTTTTCCCGCTCAAGGTAAGGAGACAACAGTACCTAAGGTTGCTATCTACTATACCTTATTTTCTTTGGCTAGCTGGTGACTGACAGTATCACTCAGGACTTTAAAGGTTACTGGAAGAGGCAGGTGGCACTCAGGTGCGAATAGCATGCCCCTGAGGTTTACCAAGAATTTTGGATAAAAGGTATTGGGAATGCTCACTGCAGAAGTGAGTTAGACAAGAGAGAGCAGCCTTAACCACTCAGTTGACAGATGCCCGCTAGGTATTCCCTTTCTACCTGGAATCTGCTAAAGCCTCTTGGCATAATGAAAAACAAAGGGGAGGATAAAACTTGATGCTTGTCCTCAGGGAGCACAGCACATGCCCTGGTCTTACTGGGGGTAAAAACATTGGAAAGAGAAGACAAAGAAGAAAGGGGGAGGGGCAAAAAAGGTGTTTCCAGTGATCTTTGAGGGAGGACATAGCTCTAAATCAGAACAGGAAGACCCAGACTTTGGTTCTAGGTGTTTCAATGAGCCAATGCACATGTCTGAGAAGGGTATCTACTCTCTCTGGTTCTGTTTCCTCACCCGACCTGTCAGGGTGGAGGATGGATGTGTTCACTAACAAACTTTCAGACGCAGATAAAGTGTTGGGTCATTTCTCAAAGAGATCTCATTAATACTTTGCAAGTTTAAAAGAGGGGTATGAGGTCGAAGCAATAGTACAGCAGGTAAGGTGCTTGCCTCTCACTCATCTGACTGGGTTTAGTCCCTGGCACCCCACATTGCCTGCCAGAAGGGATCTCTGAGGACAGAGCCAGGAACAAATCCTGAGCTCTGCACTGAAGCCCAAAAACAAAAGAAAAAGCAGGTCAGTGTATTAGGCTGGAGGCTCAGGGACAGGTCTCATGGATAAGGGAGGGAGCACATTCACACTGAGGCTACCCAAGCAGCAACAGTCGAGTTGGGAGGTCTTGTTCTTATGAGAAATCCACTAGGTTCTTAGTATATTTTGATAGTTTAGTGACTTTACTGATAGTGACTTTATTACACTAAAAAATTAGAAACGCTTCCACTTAGGACTGAGACCAATTTTAAGCCTTAGAAGAATGAGGTGAAACTGACCCATCTAAGATGCTACACTTAATTCAGTGACAGCAAAACCATTTATTCAAGGCTGCTGGCCAGTGAGGGTTTCAGAAACATGTCTTCAATTTAAGTATTTCAAAGCACCTGAGAAAAATGCAGACAGAACCAGTTTCCATAGTCATTGCTGTTTATTTTGCTACCGCAAATGTAGCTCTGGCCAAATGTTAACCCAACAGCCATTAGCTTGTGCTGGGAGACCCAACACTTGGGCCTGCAGGAGGAACATTATTTATCACCCTGACACTCGGTGGAATGTTTCAAGCAGAAGCGTGAATTCCCAGGAGCAGTGGAGCAAAGGACTAGCAGAGATTCTGGGCATGTAGATTTGAAGAAAGGGGAGAGTGAGAACAATGACTTGAATTGGAAGTATTTTCTTCTCTTAGAACCATCTCTAGTTTGATGAGTCAGATGTCCCTAAAAACACAGACGAGTTCCAGGTATCTGGAGCCAACACAGAGGACTAAGGGACATCCTTCCCAAGGGTTGGCTCCAGCAACCCGAAAGAGGAGCTCTAAGGAAGCCAGAGGCCTCTGGTGGATGAGAGAAAAGGGGGGGGAGAGAGGGAGGTGAAGAAAGAGGAAAGAATGGGAGGGAGAGAGAGAAGGAAGAAGAGAGGAGGGGGGGGGAGAGAGAGTACTAATGAGAGAGAACTAGCGCTAGAGAGCAAGCCCAGATTTAGATCCAAACTGATTAAAAGTCCTTAGGATTGTTTCTTATGGGAAAAGCCAGTGACCTGACCATGATAGTCAGACCGGCCCACACTTTCATCTCCTTCCTGACCACAGGGAAACAGCCCAGCGGCTGGGAGAGAGTGAGAGCTGCCTCTGCACAGGAAGCCCATGAGCTTGGTTATTTGCAGGCCCCCGCACCACACACGAAGCCCAGGAACTTGGTTATTTATTGTCTCACCCACCCCCCCACCCCCGCACTGCAGAAGAAGCCCATGAGCTTGGTTATTTATAGTCCCCCGCACTACAGACGAAGCCCATGAGCTTGCTTATTTATGTCCACCCCGCACTGCAGAAGAAGCCCAAGAGCTTGGTTATTTATAGTCCCTCCCCTACTGCACACGAAGCCCATGAGCTTGGCCATTTATAGCCTCCCTCCTACGTTTTGCCTGGCTCCAGACACAAAAAAAAAGATCAGAAGAGGATTGGGTGAGAAGGTTATTTATTCTAAATCCACAAAAAATGCCCTTTGGAGAAAATACTGGTTTCCCCCAACCTTCTTTCAGAAGACAGAGGGAAGGACGGGCTGCAAAAAGCCAGGGTGAAAGGAAAAGCCCGAATTGAATGTTGCTGTGAGGAGGAGCTTCTATCTCTATACTCTTGTCGTGAGAAGTTACATTTTGGTCACCAGGACCCAAAAAAAGCCAACCCATGTCTGAATCTGACGGGGCTTCAAAGAGCAACACAGGCGCTTCGGTGCAGAGATGAACTACAGTGGACACCCACATGCTGTCTAAGTGCCTATCTGAGCTTTCCTAACAACACTGAGATTTGTGATAGAAACTGACCCCACACACCAGCAGGTGAAAACTTCTGAGTCATGGGTCCAGTCTGCATCTCGGCCTAGAAGGACCTTGGGCAAATTCCTTAATTCCCTCTCTTCATTTCCTCATCTGCAAGCCAGGTGTGGATGCCGATCTCAGAGTCCTCACCCAAACTCAGGGCAGTGTCTGATGGCGGAGGAGCTGATGGCCTTCAGTCAGTTGTAGTCTGTGCAACTGTTACTCAGGATAGGACTGAGTGACGGTCCCTGGCCCATCTATTTCGCTTCCTCAAGGAGGTTACTCTGCTGGTAAAGAGATGGTTTTTGTGACTGGCAGACTGGCAGCTTTCCTTTCTGGCACTAAGAGGACTCCTGAACCCTGCAGGAGGCCCCTCCTGCTTTAAGCAGACACTGGAGCAGCCAGAGCAAAGTGCAGGCTCTCTGGCTCCAGTGACGATTGGTCTGTGGCCTTAGGTCAGTCCACACAGTCTTGAATGCTACATGAGGTGGTACACAGGTTATCTCTGGCACTCAGTTACATTTAGACTGTTCCCAACTGTGTTATATGTGTCTTTCTACAAAGAAACCAAGTTCTTAAGAGGCCAAGATGCAATTGCTATTTCCTTCTATAGCAAACAGTGTTGGTGCGCAGGGAACAGAGGTGCTCACATTTTTACTCAATTCCTCTTTGGCAGCAGCAACGAGTAGAAAATGTCTTGAGTAGAAAAGAGGAGGAAACAGAATTGCTGATGGAGCAGGAAGAGACAAACATGGGCTCTCATGTGAGTCCAGGAACCTCCTCAAGGAGCAAGAGCTTATCTAGAAGTGCTCCCATTGTGAACTTAAGGAACATGTGCTAAACTGAATTTCAGCATCTTTCCTAAGAACATGCCAAATGAGAATGAATGAGGATTATGCCCAAACAACTAGATTATCCAGACCACCAGGATATTAGAATCCTTTTATTTCCCCTCATTCCAGATCATCAAAATGTTTTGGAATATATATATCTATATATAGATATATATGTATATATATACATATACATATATATAGATATATATATTCCATCAAAATATATACATTCGACGTATATATACATCAAAATGTTTTGGAATATATATCTATCTATATCTATATATATATGTATATGTATATATATAGATATATATCTATATATGTATATATATACATATATATATACATATAGATAGATATATATTCCAAAACATTTTGATGTTTTGGGAATATATATATAAAATGTTTTTGGAATATATATATATCTATATATATGTATATATATAGATATATAGATATATATATTCCAAAACATTTTGATGATCAGGAATATATATATATATATATATATATATATAGAGAGAGAGAGAGAGAGAGAGAGAAATAGATAGAAAGTAAGAGAAAAAATACTTCTAAATTCAAGCCACTGTTCTCACTCTCCCTTTCTACTCAAGACAAGGCTCCAACTTTCATCCCCACACATATACTGTATTTCCCTGTTAATGTTCCAACCAGTGGCAACAGATAATCATGTTGTCACTTCTCTCATGGGGAAAACAAGCCAAAAGAGAAATTACCTGAATTCTCATCCCCATTCAAGGTTTACTCCATTTTCTGATTCAGCTTTTCTGTCCCAACTGACCTTACCCACAGCTGTCACAGCGGAGCACTTGCTCTCAATGCGGCACAGAAGACTTCTGTCAAGAGCTGCAGAGACAAAGCCATGGCGGATTCTCTGCCCCTCCCCCGCCCCCGTGTCCTTGAATGTCATCAGCGTGTGACAGGTGCACCCCTCCTCCCTGGAACACTTTCCCCTCTCCCGGTTTCACAGCACAGGCTCTCCAGGCTCCCTCTCTGACTCATTGGCCTGTTCCTTTTCCCGTGGCTGGTTCTTCCTCTTTTCCTGACCTCTAAACTTTGCCCCATCCCACAACTTCTGTTTGACGCTCACTCACTGACCACATGATCTCACAGTCTTCTGTACTCAAATGCCATGTGTCACTTGACACACCTCTCTGGAAATGCAGTAAGTGCCACCAATCTGTCATGTCCACACTGAGCTCATGACTGACAACCCTCTCATTTTACTCATCTTCATTTCACACTATCTGCCCACATTCTTATGCCCAGATCTTACCATCATCATCATTTCTGAATTCTCACCAATGCCCATGCCCAGAACTCCTACTCGCCCCTTTCCAATCCCTTGCTGCACTCCCCACACACACACACACTGTAGCTGCCCAAGTAGTTGTACAATGACCTATCAGTGGATCTCCCTGCCATGGCCCCCACCTCTGACTCATTCCTAGCACAGTGATCATAAAAGCCCTATAAAAGGCTATACCTTTGCGTTCTAAACACCTTTAAGCACTTTACCACAGGGAATCAGTGAGGTTCACAAGGTACAAAACATTTTTGTGTTTATACCTCATTTTACTGCTAAGTATTTAAGAGTTCTGGCATTTAATACTGATGTTCATAACATGACCCACACTGATAGCAACTTATGGCATGCCAATGTGGTATGAGGCAGCAACGAAATTAAGAGTTCATTTTAGCTCTTGGCGTCACACCCAGCAGCTGCAGTTTGGCTCCTGTGCTTCACACCCAGCAGCTGCAGTTTTCAAAGGGTAGATTAGTAGTCTGGATTATAAATACATCTATAGGTTAGATTTTCATATTTTTTCTTTTGAGTCACACCCAGTGATGCTCAGGGGTTACTCCTGGCTCTGCAATCAGGAATTACTCCTAGCAGTGCTTGGGGGACCATATGGGATGTCAGGGATTGAACCTGAGTTGGCCACATGCAAGGAAAATGCCCTTCCTCCTGTGCTATCGCTCAGGCCCCAGCTAAATTTTCATTTTAAGGTGAAAAAAAAACTTAGATAGAAATTCTGTGAGTTTCTTCTCCTTCTTCAGTGGATGACTGGAGTGTAGAGACTATCGTTTATAGAAACTTTCCAGAGCCCACTGGAAGGAAAGCTCAAGATCAGAGAGCTGCCATGTGGATTGAATCAGAGTCTAACTTTAGACCAGAAGACCCCAAAGGGGAGCAAGGCTGTGAAAGATGCAGGAGGGATCCGGGAAGCCAAGAAAGCTGCAACAAGGTGAAAGGAGGGCAAAGCAACTTCGCTGCAGGAGTCAGGGAGTAAAATGGTGATACTGTCTTGACAACTTCCCTCTTTCTTCCCCTACAGACAGCCAGTGAGCACTGTGTTGCTAAGTTTGGTAAGTACTTGGTTTTGTGTCCCATTTTCCTTTGTGGGTACTCTGCTGCAAGAAGGCAAGTGCTAGAAGCAGCCTGGAACCCCCTTTTACCCATCATTGGGCTACCACATCTATCTGCTTATCAAATGCTGGTCTGTTGTCTGAGAGCTGATGTGGATGTAAACCCCCACTCCTAAGTCTGTGCCCTGGTAAAAACTACATTCAAGGTTACAGCCTTGGTTAAGACAGTGCATCATCCTTACAGGCCTGGGAACTGGAGAACCAGGGATCCAATCAGAAATCTGTACCATTATAAGCACAGCAAGTTGCAGATTCTACAATTCTATACCTTCTTTCTTGTCTGAAGTTCAACTCCTCACCTTTCATTCCAGAAGCCCAGCGAGGATGTGGGGTGGAAACTTGTTTCCCAGTGAAGAGAAGAGGACTGGGGCAGGAATGTTAATCTGCTCAGCAATATTTTCCTCTGAGTAATTCCTCTGAGTACACTGGTTCCTTTGAGGATAGCAGCATTCTTGAGGAAGCTTGTGAACTTTAGAGCTAATGCAGTGGAGGTTGTTTCCACTTTCAGAAGAAAGCACAATGTTCGTGGAGCACACTGCAGCCCTGTGTGCAGGCAAGTGCAAGCCAGCAGCCTTTCTTGACTTAAGAAAGGGAAGTAGGGCACCTATTTAGGTCCATTTCTGCCTGATTTTCCAGTGAATGGGGTGAATCAGTATGTTTGACATTTCCCCTGGCTTTGACAAAGATTGAGGACCGATGTGATGCTAAGGTGTTCGGTAAGAGACCCCACCATAGGTTAAGGAGGACAGCCATTGTCGCCTTCCATCCAGCAATTTTCTTTCCGCCTACCACATGGGGAACAGGAAGAAATTCAGGGGCCAGAGCAATAGTATGGCGGGGAAGGTATTTGCCTTGCAAGTGGTTAACCCAGGTTCAATCCCGGCATCCCATATGGTCCCTTGAGTACTGCCAGCAGTAATTCCTGAGCACTTCCAGGGTAATTCCTGAGTGTAAAGGCAAAAGTAACCCCTGAGTATCGCTGGGTATGAACCAAAAAGCCAAAAAAAAAAATCAGTGGAGAAAACTGCAACTGTCACTGGAGACATGAGAGACTGCTACCACTACCATCTCCCTTCAGAGTTTATCTGTAAAGCCCTCCACTGGTCATTTATGTGACCCCAAGAATGGAGTGTGAAGATCTCTTCAAGATACCTAAATATCTTTCTCATTATTGGATAAAGATTTTTTCCCTCCTTCCAAAACACTCAAGAAAAATCACAAGACAGATCAGATAAGTATTTGGATGGTTAAAGTACTCTTTGTCCTGAGTGCCTGAGAACAGGTGACTGGTTAAAGAAACTATGGTATATCTTCACAATGGAATACTATGCAGCTGTTAGAAAAAAAATGAATCTGAAATTCATTTATAAATGAATGGACATGAAAAGCATCACGCTGAGTGAAATGAGTCAGAAGGTGGGGAACAGATATAGAATGATTGCACTTACTTATGGGATGTGAAAAACATAATATGAAACCAATACCGAAGGACAGTAAAAACAAGGGCCAGGAGGGATTTGGTCCACAGTTGGAAGCTGCTTCAAGTGCTTGGAAAAGGCAGCTGGGATAGGAAAGGGGCATTATGACAATGATAGTTGTAAATGATTGCTCTGGGTAAGAACTGAAAAGTAGGTAAAGGAAGAAACATGAGTTTCTGTATTGCAAATCATGATGCCAAAGTTGGGAGAGAGAGAGTAAGAAAAAGAGAGGGTGAGGAGAGAAAGAGAGAGAGAAGAGAGGACGGGGGAGAGAGATGACTGCCATAGCATGCCTGCCAAAGGCTTGGGGGTGGTGGCAGGAGGGAAAAGAGGGACACTGGTAGTGGGAAATGTACACTGATGGAAGAATGGGTGTTGGAACACTGTATGACTGAAACCTGATCGTGAATAGCCTTGCAACTGTGTATCACACGGTGATTCAATTAAAAAAAAAAGGCACTCCCTGAGACTCTGACTCTGAGATACACTACTGTGAGCTGAGGAAATACTTTAATTCCTATTGACCTCTGAAAATGAATGATCCTTTCCTGTCTCCTGGGAGACAGGAAAGGCATTTTCCTTTGTGTACTCCTGACTTTATTAGTGGTTTTAGGAGGGCTGGGATAAGATGTTATAAAAGGACGCCACTCAAAATGCTACGTCCACAATGAACACAGATGCGCACATCAGGATCTATTCGCTGACCACAAGCCATGCATCAGGACCTCTCTGAGGGGGAACAAAAGAGACAAGAAATCCAGGAGACAAATAGATAAGCAGCTTCGTTAGTGACACACTACCTGGGAACTGCTTTTATAAAGGAAACAGCAAGACAGAAGGGAGAGAGTTACAAAGTGACTGTTAGTAAGAAGCATTTCCACAAACACATGAATACACATCCCACACTAAATTCTCAAGTTACCCCAGTCCTGGGGAGACCTTCTCTTCCTTTCTTTTTCCTGTCTTTCCTTCACAGACACAACTAATAGTGTTCCTAAATTAAGAGACTTTCCTAGTTTCCTTAGAGCTCCTTAATGAGAGATTTACTTAGGACTTTTCATCTTTCTAACACGAAGAATAAATAAGTTAAATATACTTGTTGAAAAGAACAAGTACCAATCAGCTAAACATCCAACCCCAACCTGTAAGTGGAAGGGAATTATAATCAGGAAGACAAAATCATGAACTAAGTATGATTTTGCTTTTTTTCTCCCTCCTCATAAATTTTCTATAGGGCCATCACCTTCCAAATGGAAAATGTCATCCCTGTCAGTCTCCCTGCATGAATTATACAGATGACTGGAAGCTAAGGATACTTCAGGACGGCTTGTATTTAATTTATGCCCAAGTGACTCCCAATGCAACCTACCAGGACCTGGCTCCCTATGAGGTGCGACTTTTAAAAAATCAGGACATCATACAAGTGATAACAGACAAATCTAAAATCGAGTATGTTGGAAGGTCTTTTGAATTGCACAGTGAAGATACCATTAACTTGATATTCAACTCAGAACATCAAGTTCTAAAGAATAACACCTACTTGGGGATCTTCTTAATAGATAATCTCAAATTCACCTCCTAAAGAATTGATTTCTTCTCAGATACTTCCACACACATGGAGATCCTGGTGGGTGGGTGGGAGGAAGCAAATTTTTTAACACCTTCTCTAGTTTGTCTTGGGACACAAAACACAAGAATTTCTCTGCTTGGGAATTTTTCTCTCTCATACTTATCTGTAAGACTGGGAAGGGCCAAAGATACATTTCCCCTGACAGTGGCCACTACCCAAACCCATAATTAAATACCTATGAGTCATCAGAGGACAGAGAAGCTCCTTGAAGGGTCTTTGTCTATTCGACTAATCCCTGGAGGAAAAAATGAAGTTCTCTTTCTATGGGGGTCTCAGGACTTATGCACAATAGATCCAGGGCAGAATTCTGGTTTTATCTTCTATTCTGGGTTGCTTTTCTTCATTCTCTGTACTAAGACCAGAAAACACAGCGGCTAGGCGGGAAAGATAGCCAAAGATATGCCAACAATATCTCCATTTTAGATGTAATGATGTTGGAGGCTGGGGAACATTTTAGAAAACTGTTGGTGGACAGAGTCACAGGTAGAGAGAAACAGAATTTTCCTTGATTTCATCATACTTAGGATGCAGGGTGCTTTATGTAGTTAGAAAAAGGGGGTCCTGGGGCCAGAGTGACAGTTCAGCAGGGAGGGCATTCACCTTGCAAGCAGCCAACCAAGGTTTGATCCCGGCATCCCATAGGGTCCCCCGCGCACTGCCAGGAGTAATTCCTGAGTGCAGAGCCAGAAGCAACCCCTGAGAATCGCCAGATGTGGCCCCCAAAAAGGCAAAAAAAAGAAAAAAAGAAAAAAGGGGTCATTTGCACCTTCCCATAGGGTATTAAAACTTGAGTGTGGGTGTAATTATTCTCATTGGCAGAAAGAAAATAATCATTAAGAATCCTAAGACTTTTAGGCCCCTCATACTAGCATCACCAGTACCATATTAGGTCATGTGATGCTTTCTTAATCCGAGCGGACTCTCCATGGCTTACTTACTCTCCTTTCTCATGCCTTAACACTATGAAGTGAAGGGGGAATTCAAGCAATCAGAGTATGGTGGTAGCAGGAACAAAGCTTAACAGGCTTCGGTATAGAAGAGTGGTTAAAGGCCAGCCAGTGGGCTCTCCACTGCACCAGCTCTGGAGCTGCTGTTTCTGCTGGCAGAACATGCTCAGAGATCAGACCTCAGATCCCTTTGAACCTATGGTGCTAGAAGGAGACTCCAATGGCCAAGTGTACTTCCCTGCCTGGAGCAGGGAGCCTGGGCCTTACCCAGCCATCTCTCCGTTCTTCACCAGGAAGAGTCTTGGTCTAAAGACGATAATGAGTGGCACTAGAACAGCCTGCCAAGGTTCTGGTCTCTGTTAATCAGCTGCCTGTCTATTCTTATTGATAATTATGTCATATGATTCATGTTAACCCAATTTAAAATATTTATGGTTATTTGTAAAAATACATTATGTTAACTAATAGTATCCTATATAAAGCTAA
Organism: Cryptotis parvus; assembly: GCA_021461705.1. NCBI lineage: Eukaryota > Metazoa > Chordata > Mammalia > Eulipotyphla > Soricidae > Cryptotis > Cryptotis parvus. The sequence goes on from JAJIBD010031801.1 coordinate 138,014, forward strand.
TTTAAAAATACATGTATTGTGACCAAAAATAACTCAGGAAAAAATTGCTTAGGTTGTGTTTCTTTTTTTAAAACAGCGCTGTTACTGCAGGGTGAATCTATGGAGTTCCATGTTCCTCTTGCTTTTGAGTGTCTTCTCAGGAAATCTAAGTTACATCACCTACAATCTGGAAGCATGTGGTACTGCTCTTTGTTCTGAACAGTGCTGTGCCACAGACTCTTCGTCCTAGCTCTTGAGAACTGATGTTTCAGTTTTCAGGATTTTTTCTAATCTAGTTACTATATTAGCCATCCTGAAACTTCCATGGTGGGAACATTTCAGACCATGGAAATTAGCAAACACTATAAATCAGGGCTTTTCTGAGATCTAGTGCTCACATTTGTATTTTAAAAAATCTTCATTTCCTCCCTCTGCTTTTGTCACATTCTTGGGAAATCAAGACAGGCCAGGGAGAGAATGGAACTGGCAAGCACCCTGGAAAAACAGCACATGATAGTGACTTCTCCGGGCACACCCATTTATAGTCAGGAAAAAGATACTACAACTTCTCTATCAATGTCCCAGATAATGGGATTTCAGCTTTTGTTGATAATACGTGCTGTTCCTTCCTTCCTTTGTGCATGTGTGTATTTGTTGGGGTGGGGGGTAGTTTGGGCCACACCTGGTGGTGCTCAGTGGTCACTCTGGAGCTGCCTCAGAGGACTATACACAGTGACAGGGTCTGAACCAGTCTTGGCTGCACAAAAGGGTAACATCTTAACATCTCCCCAGCTATTTCCCTATTTCTTCAATGTGATGTTAGTACACTACACTACAATGTGCATTGGTACATGAATAGCGAGGAGAGTTACTGGTGGGACATGAAACAAGAATAAGTGATGGGCCCTACATGGTAAGAGGAGACATGAAGCAAACCCTTGTGCCTACAGACGCAGACAGCTGACGAGTGTCGCACAAGGGAGAGCCAGCTGCAATTAGCTTGGGCTACAGATGTCCCTGAAATCAGTGGGTCCCCATGGGTAGTTTATGCGAGGTAGGGAAAAGAATGACACAGAGAGAGACCATCTCTCTCTGTCTGCCTCTGCCACCCCGGACTGCCTAGGAAGGTTAGGAATAGTAAAGTCTGCAGTTAAGCCCCTGGACAGCACAGGCCAGAGCCCCACCAGCCTCACTAGGTGGCCGTCAAGTCACACCTGACTTGAACGTGTGGGAGTTAATCCCCACCACCCAAGGTTTCTCGGGAGCCACTCAGGCGAAGAACTGCTCTTTGCAGGAAAGGAAAGTGAATCCTAGGCCTTATGCAGGGTTTCCAGGTCCTTTGCCTTCCTCGCAGACAAGCAGTGAAGTGAAAACAGATTTTTATTTGGAGGTCCTGGAAAAGGGAAGGAGGGAGAGAAGGTGAAAGAGAGTAGAGCACTCAAGAGAGAGCCTGGGCTTCTCCAAGGAGACAGCCTTTAAGGTCCTTAGAGGTCGTCTTTATGGCTATTTCTCAAGCTGCCCCCCATTCTCCAAAGGCACAGAGAAAGCCTTGGATAGCCTTGGTCTGGAGCCTCTTCGGCAAAGGTGGGGCTTTTTCCAGTGTCGTAACTGTGGTCCTGTCTCCTCAAGATCTCCACAGTGCCAAATGGTTCTTATTAGGTCTAGGTGCCTCCATTCTCCAAGAGTGGTGACAAGCCTTGGACGGCCTTGGTTCTTGCAACTTCTCAGACATTCATTCCATCTGTCATGGGCCTCCCCTAGCTCCTTGTCTCACCCCTAATTCTGATGGATCTGTTCTAATCCCAAAGGGCAATTTCATCTGCAGGCATGTGAGAACAATTTTCTTGAGAAGCAGCATCTAAATCCCATCACTTACAGTTGCAAGGGCTTCAAAACAAAGTCATGAATGATAGAGCATAGCACACACTTTCCTTGATGTAGACAGATGCAGCTCTCCTTAGGGGGGTTAACATGTGACCAGGGCCAGCATGACTCTAAAGTCTCATTCATAGTCATCTAGGGGCCTCAGCTCCAAGGGGTATGCTCAGCAGAAGCATATGCAGTGCCAGGGGATAGAACGGTGGTCAGCTGCATGTAAGGCAAGTACAAAGGCTCTGGGCTAAGAATTTGTTTTAAAATAAAATTATATGCAATATAAAAAAAATGGAAGGGAGCACTCAAGCAGTGCTCAGTGATCCACTCCCAATAACCCTTAGCCAAGAGGGTCAGTGGGTCAACAGGGACATATCCAGTGGTGCTGGGCAGAAGGAACGTGAAAGAATCCAACTCAGGATCTTGTGCACTCAAGGCATGTGCCCAAAGCCATCTCCCCAGGCCTTACAATGAAACTTCTGCTCACATGTATCTCGGGTTAAGGGGAAATCACTTTTTCATGGGCAGACAGGACATTTCTGCCAATTGGCTCTAGTCTAGGGGTTAAAACACTTAACTTCAGCAACTTGGCGGTCCTAACAACACATGTGTCAGCAAAACAGAACACTGCCTATGAGGCTATGCTCTGGTATGGCTTCTGGGAACACCCATTCCCAAGGGAGGCTGGGGAGTAGCCTCAGATTTTCCAGGTCTGGCAAGTGGTCAGTTTGGAGTCTTACTGTTTTAAATGCCTCACCCGAGACTCTAGTGTTGGGACTATAAGTAATAAAGCATGTCCAGAGATGCAGGAAAAGGCAGCAAAAGATGATACTTGTCCTTTTGGAAACAGTCGTCATACAATGTCCTGGGGTACTAGCTCAGAGTTTGTGCAGCAGGTTTCCAGAGAATAGTTATTTATCAGCCTGGTCTTGATTACTGCTCAGAGATATAGGGTCATCAGGGAGTATTCTTCATCGATGTCGCCAATGGTGGTATCTTCCCATGTTGCTGAAATGGTGCCAAAGAGTTCCCAGTTGGTGGTTGTTCTGGGAGTTCTCTTCTTAAACTTTGCAGCCTTTTCTCCCCGTTGCAGGAAGTAGAATTTTGCACGAAGGAGACGGTGGTCCGATCCTAGACTGGCACCGTGCGGCATCCAGTGCGGTAACGCAACCAATCCTGGAGAAGCCGGCTGGAGCCCCGGGGAAAGTTCATCAGGGAGTATTCTTTAAAAAATAATTCCTGCATAGAGAAGAAGAGATAGATGGGGATAGATCTTGCCTTACACATGGTTGTCCCTAGCTCAGTCTTGGCACTGCATATGGTTCCCTGAGACTCACCTAGAATGATACTTTAGCAGTGCTAGGTGTGGCCCCCAAACAAAGTGCATGCAAGATTCCATAATGACATAATCTCAACCAATATTTATAACAAGTGAAAACAAAGAGGGTCTATAAAGGGAGCATATAGCAGAGTTAACATACAACTTTGCCAAAGGCTGGAGCACATGCTTTACATGCAGGCATCTCAGGTTCGATCCCCAACACTACATGGTCTCCTGAGCACCAATGGGGAGTGACCAAGTACTGAGCTGGGGAGTAGCCTCTGCACATTGCTGGATGTACCCCTCAAATTGTTAGAAAAAAAACCATAACAAAAAACCCAGCTAACCTAAAGGGAAAAAAAGAGCTCAAATATTTATCATATAACTTCTAGCTACTAAAAAAATAAATTGAGGGAAAACCCAGCAGCTGCTCACCCACATCCATACCAACCATCTTGCCTGTCAGGTCTGTTCAACTTCCAGGCTGTCTGGTAGTTCCCGATAGTATTAAGGTCCATTGTGTTCCCTGGTTGCATTTGGGGGCCAGCAACTGTCCCTCCAAGCTGACAGACACAGAAGTATGACATCAGTTCTTTGTAGCCCAAAGTTTTAAAATATTCACACACCAAAAGACCACCAGTTCTTTTTTTTTTTTTGCTTTCTGGGTCATATCCGGCGGCGCTCAGGGGTTACTTCCTGGCTCTTTGCTCAGGAATTACTCCTGGCGGTGCTAGGGGACCCTAGGGGATGCCAGGGATAGAACCTGGGTCACCCGCATGCAAGGCAAACACCCTATCTGCTGTGCTATCGCTCTGGCCCCCCACCCATTCTTTTAAAGTAAAAAAAAATTTAATTATCCACACACCAACAGAAAGGGAAAGCAAGAGAGAGAGAGAGAGAGAGAGAGAGAGAGAGAGAGAGACAGAGAGAGAGAGAGAGAGAGACAGACAGACAGACAGACCAGCGGAGCTGGGCTGATAGACTAACTCACTCAGACATCCGATGCTTCAACCCCCAGGCAAACAAAAGAGCCTTTTTATAGTTTTCTAAGGCAAGGAGCAGGGCTTTACAAAAGCAGGGGGCAGGACTTCACAAAGGCTGGGGGCAAAAGATAAGATTTTATTTTTTTATTCTGAAGACAAAGTGAGAAGGCCTTCCTCTCACCAGGTGCAAGAAATACAGGAGGCTCCACCCCATATCCCTGGGGCTACTGTGGAATCTCAGGATGTTGATTTCTCATCTTGAGGTAATAAAGTTATTTCAATGATGTTTCTAGTCATTTTATAGAGACATAGTAAGAGGATAGGGATTTGTTTACACCGGGACTGGGGTGATCTTTCCTGGGGAGATCACACCATGTAGTCCACACTGCATTCCCTCACCAGATTGCTCATTCCATGCCCCAGGGTCCTGTCAGTTTCTTTAGGTAAACACAGTGCTCATTCTGTGACCTTGCTCTCTTAGCTTTTTGGTCAGAACAAAGCTTTGTTTTAGGTCTTACACTCAGGGGCAGACAAGTGGTCCCATATCAAAGTCAGGGTGGTCTCTTCCTGGTTCCATCCAGTCCCTCCGTGGAACCCTCCTGTCTCGGGGTGTGAGGAATTAAAATCAATCTCTAGACAATTGAGGTATTTAGTTAAGAAATATGGTGCAAGCCCAGAAATAACAAATGAGCCTTAGCTGTCTTCCTGTATCTATGCAAAAGAAGCAACTCCAAAACTAGAGCACAAAGGGCACAAAGTAAATGGAAAAGCAACATTCTAGCAAACCACTGACCTTAGGTGGGGATTTGACACCTGCTGAGAAGACAGAGTGCTGTAAACAAAAGGAGCCCAACACTGCCAAAGGGAAATGGCCCAGAACCACAGTCCCAGGACATGATGCTGCCAAATGTCCCAGCTAGACTGGTCTGGGCTGAGAACTCTAGAGCCTTCTCAGAAAGGGGACAGACAGGTTCCCCTATCTGCCTGAAGACCCAGCAGCCTCTTCCCTCCCCCAGTTGCCCTGTTCTAGCCCCTCAGCCTTAGTACGTGTGGTTAGTTCACACCATTACCCTCTTCCATCCTCTCACTCAGGCAGGCATTTTCCATCATCAGAGGCCTCCTGCTCCCTTTTGAAGAACTCCCATTCCAGAAGTTTGTGTTTCTGTGTCTCCTAACTTTTGGTGTATTCATTTTACCATCTACACTTCCTGGAAAGGGGTTAAGTCAAACATTTTAAATACATGCACACTGGAGAGTACATAGTGTTACTCACACCTGGTCCTGTAGACAGATGCTGCCTTGGTTAACACAGTGTTGAGAAAACTAGAATGGGCTGGGCAGGGGAGTGAAGACTCGAGACTGGGGAAGATGAGAGACAATATGATGATCATGATGTGTGGGACCTTCAGAGTCACCATGAGCTGTAAGTGCCCAACAGCTTGCTTCTAGATTCCTGCTGAAGTCCCTTTCATGATATTTCTAAGGAAAAGAAGCTCATGCCGAGAGAGATGAGGCATGGAGAAAATGAGTGATGCCTTCTATCCTTTGCCTTCGCCAGCTCTGGGCCTCTATGGTCCTTTGCATGAAAGCATGGCATCAGTGGTTCTTGCTCCTCACATGTCTCAGGGAACATCATAGAAGAATAAAGCATGGCTTTGATTCTTTCAGTGTCCATGGCATACTAGGAAACATGCTGGAACATTCTGAATCTACCAGAGACAGGAAATGATGAGGTCATGTTATAGAATCACTGTTGAGAGAATTACAGCATTATTTTTTAAAACCATTTAAAATACCCTTCTGGGTCTCAAACACACAACTATGTCCAGGATTCATATCTGGTAAGTACAAGTGACTGTCCTGATTTGTCTTGGGTAACAGATAAAAGTGGAGATGAAAGCATGTGGAAATCATTCTCCTTTTCACAAGAAATAAAGCTATAAGGGGCAAAAGCAGGGAAGACATTCTATAACCCCCACCTCTTTTCCCCTCAGTATCCACAGGAACATGAAGGCCAGAGTACAAGAATGATACCCTACTAATAGACAGCTTGAGGATTATTTATCAAGAATCTATGGCATGGTGTGAGTCCTTTAATGACAGTACTTCCAAGCAGTTCCAGTCAGATTGAGTCCCGAGCAAAAATTCCAAGAAAAAGTCCCTTTCTTTTGATGACAACTTTATGATAATAATAAAAATGAAAAAACTGTAGGGTTTGTTCAGGACCAAATGGCGGCCAGCTAATAATATAGTGACATTTCTGGAATCAAAGATCACCCCTGCCCCTCAGTACGAAAGACAGGGCTTATGGCCCATCCCAAGCCTGGTGGTCCTCAGGCTATATCCTACTGCTTACCAAGCTTACCACTCCCACTGATCTTTGTTACCTTTCTGCCCAAGATATCTTAAAATCCTGCTTAGCCTCTTGGGTATATTCCCAGGAGTGCTATTGCTGGATCAAATGGGAGCTCAATATCTAGTTTTCGGAGGAATGCCCATATTGTTTTCCAAAAAGGGCTGGACCAGTCGGCACTCCCACCAACAGTGAATCAGAGTCCCTTTTTCCCCCACATCCACGCCAGCACCGGTTGTTCTTGCTGTTTTGGATGCGTGCCAGTCTCTGTGGTGTGAGATGGTACCTCATTGTTTTTTGATTTGCATCTCCCTGATGATTAAAGATGAAGAGCACTTTTTCATATGCCTTTTGGCCATTCAAATTTCTTCTTTTTGGAAGCTTCTGTTCATTTCTTCTCCCCATTTTTTGATGGGGTTGGCTGTTTTTTTCTTGTGGAGTGCTACCAGTGCCTGATATATCCTGGATATTAACCCCTTATCAGATTGGTATTGGGTGAATATTCTTTCCCACTCTGTGGATTGTCTTTGTATCTTGGTCACCGTTTCTTTTGAGGTGCAGAAGCTTTTTAGTTTTATATAATCCCATTTGTTTATCTTTGCTTCTATTTGCTTGGTCAGTGGTGTGTCGTCTTTAAAGATACTTTTTGTTTCGATGTCGTAGAGCGTTTCTCCTATGTTTTCTTCGATGTACCTTATAGATTCATGCCTGATGTTGAGATCTAGAATCCATTTTGATCTGACTTTTGTGCATGGCGCTAGAAGGAGGTCTAAGTTCATTTTTTCACATGTAGCTGCCCAGTTTTCCCAGCACCATTTGTTGAAGAGGCTTTCTTTGCTCCACTTAATATTTTTTTGCTCCTTTATCGAAGATTAAGTGGTTGTATATTTGAGAATGTGTTTCAGGATACTCAGTTCTATTCCATAGGTCTACAGGTCTGGCTCTATACCAATACCACACTGTCTCGAGAGACCGAAAAACACAGAGCAGAAACACTATCTGTACTTCTTTATTCATCTCTGCGCTATTCACTATAGCTAGAATCTGGAAACAACGTAACTGCCCGAGAACAGAGGACTGGCTAAAGAAACTGTGGTTCATCTACACTATGGAATACTATGCAGCTGTCAGAAAAGATGAAATTATGAAATTTACCTGCAAATGGATGGACATGGAGACTATCATGCTGAGTGAAATTAGTCAGAAGGAAAAGGACAGATATAGAATGACTGCATTCATTAATATGACATAAATAGATACCAGTGTTTTACTAAATGTGGGAAATGGTAAACACAAAGAGACTTAAGTGATAAACTCTAAATACCTGCAGGGCTAGCCACTTGTGTAAAATAAGAGGGAGAGAGATGCAGAGACAGAGAGAGACAGAGAGAGAAAGAGAGGAAACTGGGGTACCTGCTATTAAGGCAGCATGGGGGTGGGCGGGAGGGGGTGGGGTACATTGGTGGTGGAAATGGGGCACTGGAGGAGGGATGGGTGCTGGTATACTGTATTACCAAGAACCAATTATGAACACCTTTGTAAATGTTTCACTGTGGTATAATAAAAATTAAAAAAAAATCCTGCTTAGCCTCTCCCAGGGTGCGGCTTTACTCCAGCCTCACCAGAGGCTGTAGGGTGTGCCTGGGAATGCACCCCAGCAATCTATCAGAAATTTCCTCTACCCCAATTTCCGTCCATTTACTCTTAGTGAAGACTAATCACTACAGATCGCTTGGCTGTTTGTACCCTTGTCTCATGGAGGACGACACTATGAGGTCAAACCAAAATCATAAGGTCCAAGGAAGTGTGGTCACCAGATAAAACAACTCAGAGCACTCTTACTAATGGCTGGAGAAGGAAGGCTGTGCAGACATAAACACTTAAGCGACTCTTCAGGACACGCCTGTCTCGCCAGGATCCTCAGTAGCCCTAGAGACCGATTTTGCTAAACAGAATTCTACTCTTTCAAAACTGGCTTCAGGATTTAGCCATGAGAGCTTGAGCTAGCTAATGGGAGCTAGGAGAGAAGCAGTCCAGTCTGCAGCTACCCCTCAGCAGGGGTTAGGGATAACTTTATCACTACTTGATGAGCAAAGGTAGTTTGTACCAGGATTAAGGGCCAGGGGGCAGTAGAAACTCAACACAAACATACTTGCTTTCCATCTATAGATTCCACGCGCTCCTGAAGTTCTTCCATGTGTACCAAGCCTCCTTGAAGTTCATTTAACCATGGGACTTCAGGATGTGGGGTTATAATGTCATATACCAGAAGCCTGGGTATTATCAATAATCACACACCTACAAAGCTGTTTTCCCTCTTTTAACTCCTTTGTCTTATGTTCTGAGAATACTAGATGTTGGGTGGGATGACAGTGTGGGTCCCACCCATAGGAACTGAGCCAAGGTTGTGGGAAAGGCAGATGATTTCTTTCTGTGATTAGGAAATCCAGGTGTTTGTTGCCTTAGGAAAACTGACAATGACCTAGAGAAACCTTTTGCCTCCTCACTCCTCCCATCACTCAGAAGAGAAGGGTGGAGGGAAACATGAGTGGCAGCACTCCCTGACCACCTCTGTGTCACTGTCTATCAGCCTGCCCTCAGCAACTTTAGCTTTCCTAGGGAGAACAAGCTTTACTCCGTCAAGGCTCGTGGGAAAGAAAGAAGACTTTATTGGTCAAGCGGAGAGGGGGCACCTGCAAGTGAGCACAGCAATAAAATGTTCTGCCAAGACTTCAATAGGGTCAAATGGAAATGCTACTGGCGCCTGCTCAAGCAAATTGATGAATAACAGGATATCACGTGATCAAGTGACCAAGACTTCAGGGAACTAGAATCTGGGGGGGTGGGGGTCTTTTCTAAAATCGAATGAATACCAAGAAAGATGTAGACATTCTTTCCAATCAGACTCTGGACATGATCAGAAGACCTTGGAGGAGCAGCAGGGCCATGGACACCTAGGACTTCTGACAGGGCAGAGGCCACCATGTGTTCCTTTGATTATCAGGGTATGAATTATGTAGGGACTAACTTGGTAGCAGCTTGATAGGAAAAGTTCCCGCTGGAGCAATGGACTGTCAGAAAACCAAACCAAACCAAAACTTTCAAGTCAGAAAACACTGACTTTGCCCTTGTTAGTCCAAGGATAACACCGCTCTGATCAGCTAGTTCTTGTTCCTCCTGGGAAATGACAGAGAAAGAGAAGGCATCCACTGAGGTCAAATGCCTCTCCTTCCCATCTTCTGCTTTGTCCCAGAAAACTGCTTAAATTACTTCCACTAGGGCAAACCCAACTCACTAATGGTACAACATTAAAACATCCTGAATAAAGGTTGGCCTTTATACAGCTTTTAGTTATTGGAGATCACTCAGCACAAACACTTTCAGCCCGCCAATGACTGCTAAGGAGGAGTATTTTTTTATGGTACCACAGAGGACAGTTCATCACTGTATTACTATCTTCCCGTTCATCATCGATTTGCTTGAGTGGGCACCAGTAAGAGCTCCATATGTCCTGTCTCGTGCTAGTAGAGCCCAAGGGCATCTGCTTGCTCCAGGAACATAAAGAGCCTCAAAGCATTCCATCAGGTCATGGGAATGAGGAGTATAATAGTTACTGGTATTTGGCATATCAAATATGACAAGGGTAGCTTGCCAGGCTCTGCCGTGTGGGTGGCATACTCTTATAGTCACCTCTGATCTCCAGCATTTATTGAAGAGCCAGGCTATGATCAGCTCTTCTGCTAGGTGGAGTTCTGAAGAGAGGGAAGTCCGGATGTGGAAAATGGCGGCCCTCATGGAGTGGAGGGTCGTCTGGCATCTTGCGAGGCTCTGCTGGGGTGGCGGGCCAGGGCTAGAACTTGCCATCCCTCCCGGGTGCCTCATGATCGTCTGGGCACAGGGAGAATTGGTACCAGCTCTGCCCATGTCTGTGAGTCTCTTGATCAGCATACCTGGGCCGGACTTGAAAAAGACTGCTGCAGGGTGGATCAGTGATGAGCCGGGCTGTGATCAGTTCTTCTGCTGTGTGGGGAGAGGGAGTCTGGATGTGAAAAATGGCAGCCTTCATGGAGTGGGGGGGGTCGTCTGGCTTCTTGCGAGGCTCTACTGGGGTGGCGGGCCAGGGCTAGAACCCGCCATCCCTCCCAGGCGCCTTGTGATCGGCTGGACACAGGGAGAACCAGTAGCAGCTCTGCCCCATGTCTGTGAGGACCAAAAGGATGGTCCCGAACTATGCCTGGGTAGGGCGAAGCCAGAGGAAACTCTGGTGGAGGTCCGTAGTGGTCCTGACGTGCAAATCGGTCGTCCAACCTGGGTATAGGGGCGAAAGATTAATCGAACCATCTAGTAGCTGGTTCCCTCCAAAGTTTCCCTCAGGATAGCTGGTGCTCTTGCACGAACCCGAACCTCAGCAGTTTTATCTGGTAAAGCAAATGATTAGAGGTCTTGGGGCCGAAAGGACTCTTCATAGTGTTTTTAATTATTTTTAATGACCTATGAAATGCTAAATTGCACCATGCACCTTGTCCTGGATAGGACAATGGTAACAGGAAGGGACTTTGTAATATAGGTCCAGCAATGAAATCCTATTTCTATACCTGGGGTTTTAAGCATACCTCAAGACTTTGCTTTTCAAGTTGAAAATGAGGCTATGAAATGCATCTATTACTCAACTATATTTACAGAGCAGCTCTTCTGTGCAGGCACATCTGTGGATACTTAGGCTGTAGAGCTGAATAAGATGCAGCCCTTTCTTCAAGGAGACAGACGTGTAAGTAAACTACTGAAACATGGTAGGGTTAGAGTCAGGTGTAGGGTTTCTAGGAAAACTTTACAAAAGGAAAAAAATCAAAAATTTTTATCTAATATTGAAAAGTCAGACAGGGATTCCGGTAGTTATTTGGTGGGACAGTCACAGTCACTTGTTTTTGCTAGTGGCATTCTAAAAGTTGGGGAAAATCCAAATTCTCCAATCTTTAAAATAAGAGGCAGCTTGGCCCAGTCAGCCACCTGAGTTCAGTTTCCTGCCTGGCACAGATGCTAGCTGGCTTCCTTGGGCTAGAACACTAGTGAGAAGCAGGAGAACACAAGTCATAGCTACAAAGGCCAGAGGGGAAGTTTACCATAGTTGATCTTCCAAATTAAATTCTCTAAGAAAAGGGTTATCAGGGCTGAGAGTTGGTGGGACATCTAATCAAAAAAGCAGTCCAGGGAAGCATGACAACCATCTTGGTGCTACAGCATTTGACAGATACAACTGAACAATTACAACTTGTCCATGTCAACTCTGCTGGACTTTTCACTTTGGGCTCCTGAGGTGACTAAGCCACTGGCAATCCAAAAGAAAAATCCCTGACTTAATCAGGAGACAGTTTAAGAATCCCAACCCACTGTTTCCACTCACTGACAAAATTAACTAGGTTAGAACAAGTTCCTGCATCTGCAGAACCCTCTTGGTTTTTGCAAAACAATGGCCATAGTCAACTGCCCCTGGAACAGGCACCAAATGACCTGTGCTGCATTTGCACAGGACAAGTGTCTTCAAGACAGCCCAGAGTGACCAGATTGGAAAGGAGCCCTGATTTTAGAATTTTAACCTGTGCTGCTTCAGGTAACTGAAAGGGAGACTGTGGGAGCCTAGAGTAGTCCTGATACCCAAAACAGATAAGGATGACTCAACACTTAGTTATCTTTTTAAAAATCTTAGAAAACTGGAATATAGTCAGGAAATCCCTTAGAGTTTAGTAAAAGTTAAATACCAGAACACTAGAACAAACATTGAGGTTAATGAGGTAACTTTAGAGGCATTCCTATAAAATCAGGGAATAAGACAAGAATAACTGGTACTATTTTAGTAAATATTACAAGGATTGAAAAATGAGAGAACTTGCAATTGATAACGATTCCTTAGAAAATCAACTGAAAGGCCAACTACTGTTAGAACTATGAAATGTTTTTTCTGGACTCATCAGTGAAAACACTGATGTGTTTTCTGGACTCATGATTACTGAATAGTAATGAATACCCATTTCAACATTAATAAAAGATGTAATTATTATCAATCAACAAAACTTATCATAAATAACTCAGCCAAGAATATGCAAGATGTATGGAAGATGACCTGAAAGAAAATGAAGAGCCATTTTATGCCATTAAATGTGAAGACTTAATATAAAAAGCAAATTCACCACACATTTCCCTATAAATACAATGTGAACCGAACAAAAATTTAATCTGAATCTTGATGGAACGAGAAAAGAATCCTTACAACTCAGTAAAAGACTACTATAGGGGCCAGAGCGATAGTCCAGCGGGTAGGGGCGTTTGACTTGCACGCGACCGACCCGGGTTCGATTCTCGGCATTCCATATGGTCCCCGAGCACTGCCAGGAGTAACGGAGTAACTCCTGAGTGCAGAGCCAGGAGAAACCCCTGAGCATTGCCAGGTGTGACCCAAAAAGAAAAAAAAAGACTACTATAAAATAGAGATTTTATTAGTTATAAGGAATATCAATAATAATAACAAAAAGCACTTAATGCCAAGAAGCCCAGAGAAACAACTATGTAGAATTGGCCACGGTATTTCTTCAAACAAAAGCAGAAAGGGCAAATAGTTTAGTAAATGGTGTTTGGGAAACAACTGCAATATATAAAAAAAAAAATACAACAGGAAGACATGCTCCTGGTCCTCCCGCACCAGACTGAACACAGGTTCCTCCCTGGAGGGGGACGGGTTCAGGGATGGTCTGTCCCAACAGAACCCCCTAGCAGCCAAAAACCTTCACTCTACAGTCCCGCCATGCTCAAGGTCGAATTCCACTGCTCGGACCAGTCCCACCCATGAGTTCCATTGAAAAACTCCTGTATGCAGGTTTCTGCAACTGAATTCTCCAGGCTTTCTCGAAGTCGGGGATGGGCCCTCTCCCCTATCCCTGTTCTTCTGAAGGCCTGGTGCTCACACCCATGAACTGCCTCAGGCAACAAAGTAATCTCATCCACCAGCCATGATCCAGAGACTCATGAATCAATCTCGAAAGAGACCAATGAGTGGTTGAATGCTCCTGGTCTCCCCCACACAGGCTGAACACAGGGGCCCCTCGGAGTAGGATGGATTTGGGGAAGTCCTGTCCAAACAGAGCCCGAAGCAGCCAAGAAACCTCCACACCCCACATCACCAACATGTTCAAGGTGTTACAATCTTTGGAATTCCTGTGGCATACAGCAGCAAATGTGATTTGCAGCTGCACCGACCTCTCAAACTCTGGTGTACTGATATACCAAGTATCACATCACATTTAACAGATATACGTACAAATCATCCAGTAAGAAAATATGTAGTCACAATGCCTATTCTGTAACACGTATCATTGATTTTTTTTTATACCAAGGGCTTACTGGCCCTGTGGCTCCATCGTGAGATGGAACAATCCTCATTAACGTTCTTCTAAGAATATATTTCTTGACCATATTTAGCAAATTAGCTCTAGCAAGGAATATAAAGTTAATTATTTAGTGTCTGCTTAGGATAGGCTCAAGCAATGGTTGGAAACATTTGAAATAATTGTTGTTCATAGTTGCAGTGGTGGTGGGTTTGGGATTGAGTATTGAATATTGGTAAGAGGTTAACATGAACCTCTTTGATAAAAAATTGAGTAGAGGGCCGGAGAGATAGCCCAGCAGGTAGGGCATTTGCCTTGCACGCAGCCGGCCCATGCCGGCATGGGTTCGCTCCCGGCATCCCATATGGTCCCCGAGCACCACCAGGAGTAATTCCTGAGTGCAGAAGCAGGAGAAACCCCTGAACATTGCCGGGTGTGACCCCCCAAAAAAAGCAAAAAAAAAATTGAGTAGAAACCCACTTTTTTATTTTTTATTTTAAATTAATTTTATTATACCACCATGAGATATACAACTACAAAATGTTTATGATTGGTTTCAGTCATACAGTGTTTCAGCACCAGTTTCTCCCCAGTGCACATTTCCCACCATCAATGTTCCCAGATTCCCTCCCCGCAAGTCTGCCTCTATGGCAAGCACTTTGCCTTCTCTCTCTCTCTCTCTCTCTCTCTCTCTCTCTCTCTCTCTCTCTCTCTCCTTCTCTTACGTATTGTGGCTCACAATACATATATTTAGGAAACCCACTTTTTAAAATAAGTTCAATAATTGAAAGCAATAACACAGGTGTTCTAATTCACACATAACAACCCAGTAAAAGGTCATGACCTTATCAATACCATTCAGAGATATATGTTGTAATAAGCAATAAAATTAGTTCCTGCTAAGGGAGCAGGTATGGGGATGGAGGGTGGGAAACGAGGGTCTTTGGTGGAGGTAATGGCACACTGGTGGTGGGACTAGTGTTGGAATATTGAACACTTGAAACAGCTATACTGTGAACAACTTTCTTAATCACGGTATTTCAATAAAGTTTAAAAAAAATACAATGGGGTCCTGTTTTCAATAGTAAAGGCAAATGGTACATTGCATAAGTTAATATAAATGGTTTATTGCAAGTTGCAATATAAATATAAAATTACATATTGCAGATAGATTGAAAACCATTTATAACTAAATGTATAATGTTATACTAAGAATATATAAAAGAAAATCTTTGATACCAGGGAAAGATTTTTTTTTTTTAAAATTTTTTATTTTACAATTACAAAGATATACAATTAAAAAGTTCATATTTGGGTTTTGGTCATACAGTGTTCCAGCATCCATCCCGCCACCAGTGTCCATCTCCCACCACCAACGTCCCGGTTCCCTCCCCCTCCCCCAGCCCTCCTCCATGGCAGGTTCTTTATTTTTTTTCCCTTTCTCTCTCTTTCTCTTTTCCTTCCCCTCCAGACTATGGGTTACAGAACATATATTAAAGGGTTGTCATGTGTATCTTTTTGCCTCTATTTAATGCTCAGTTCTAGGTTGGCATTAGTACCCTCGAAAATTGTTAGCACACTGTTCCATTTTCTGTCTTACCTAGCCTCTGACTCCCACACGTTTGTGATAATTTCCACCTTTGACAAGACCTCTTAATCTATGTTTCACTTGACCTTGGATATTGGTATCATAATATGTACCTATATATTTATGTTATGCAGATAAAAGCAGTCATTCTGTATCTGTCTCTCTCCTTCTGGCTAATTTCGCTCAACATAATCTTCTCCATGTCCATCCATTTGTAGGCAAATTTTATAACTTCATTTTTCCTAACAGCTGCATAGTATTCCATTGTGTAGATGTACCAAAGCTTTTTTATCCAGTCATCGATTTTCGGGCACTCTGGTTGCTTCCAGATTCTGGCTATTGTGAATAATGCTGCTATGAACATAAAAGTAGGGATGGTGTTTCCGCTGTGTATTTTTGGCCTCAGGGAAAGATTTTTTAATGTTCTCCCTACCCCAAAGCCCCACAAATCATTACAAAAGTAACTGATAAATCAGATTACATCATAACTGACTTTTCTGTTCAGTAAAAAGACATAGGGATAAAATCTACGGACAGGTCAGATTGAAAGTAGATATTTAAATGTCTAAAACCACGAGATATTAATATTTAATATAAGGAACACCTAAAACTTAACAGGAAATGTTTCTCATTGAAAACTGGGTTAAGCACTCAGTTGGGTAACTTTTGACTGAAACCCTATCATAAATAGCCTTCTAACTGTCCTGCACAGTAATTCAAAAAATAAAATTTTAAAAAAGAAAGCTGCTTAAACGAATCAGTAACCAGGGAAATACAAATTAACCAACAATAAAGATTATTTTATGTTTGTGAAACTGGTGTGAAACAGGAGGTGGCTGGGAGAAAGCAGGATGTTGCTAAGTGCTTGTGGAACAGTCTCTGAGAGCTGGGGCCACGTAAACATTCAGACAAATACCACACCCGGCACATCAGCAATTGTGCCTCCAAAGAATCAGCCCAAAGACATTCTCATAATTCCAGAGGGAAACTTTTCGTTAAAGCTCATGATGGTATTAGTTTTGGTGGTGAAAATTATAGGCACTCTTGATGTTTAATTGTGGCAAAAAACAGATTTCAAGTGGAGAAGTCCCACCAGGAAGGATGATGCATTCAAACTGTGACAGTCATCAGGTTCAGATCTACAGTAAATGAGACTGAATTTCTTGTGGCTGAATTTTTTAAGGAAGAAAAGCCAGAAACAAGAGTGATAAACAATTCCACTATGTAAAATTCACATACACATCCAAAATACCTATTCACTAAGAACACACTTAAAAAGGAAGCACACTGAACTTCAGAATGCTTCTGAATAATTTGGGATATGATGGTGGAAATTAGAATTAAAAAGGGGGAAAGGGGGGGAGAGATAAAGAGAAAGAGAGAAGAGAGAGAGCGAGAGGGAGGGAGGGGAGAGAACAAACCAAGAATCTATGCCAAAATGTACAGCCTGAGGAATATGATACTCAAATCTGCTTACTCTCTCTAGTTCTGTTCTAGCCATCCATTCTTTCATTCCTTTCCCATTGCTCTGCCTTTCTCCCTCCTTCCACCTAACCACCCAACCATTCTCCTATCAAACCTTCTTCCCTCCCAGAACTTGCTCTGAGCCAAATACACCACCCACCTGCCACGCTGAGACTTCTGGGAGAAAGTCAACAGCCTGGAATAGCCCTCCAGTGGCTGTGGAAACAACAGAACAGAGATCATCTACTGATCAAGACGGCAAGTCCAGCCTCCTGAGACAACAGAACAGAGATGGCTGTGGAAACAACAGAATGGCTGTGGAAACAACAGAACAGAGATCATCTACTGATCAAGATGGCAAGTCCAGCCTCCTGCCTAAAGGCATTTGCCCACCAATTACAAATGAACCTAATACAAAAAGTTTCAACACCAATAACCTAACTCACCCATCTCCCTACCTCTCCCTACCATTCCAACTCCCTTCTGGTCAAACCCTGCTGGGACATTTGGAAGGAAGTTCTTAGGACTGAAGGGAGAATAGGAGTGGGTTTTTTGTTGGTGATGAGAGCTCAGAATAAAACCCTACATGAGAACTTGTCATTTTAGATGTAATCACTGTATCACTGTATCACTGTCTTCCCGTTCAACATCTATTTGCTAGAGCGGGCACCAGTAACATCTCCATATGTCCTGTCTCATGCTAGTAGAACCCAAGGGCACCTGCTTGCTCCAGGAACATAATGCGCCTCAAACCATTCCATTAGGTCATGGGAATGAGGTATAAAATTGTTACTGGTATTTGGCATATCAAATACGACACGGGTAGCTTGCCAGGCTCTGCCGTGCAGGGTAGCATACTCTTGTAGTCATCTCTAAATCCATAAATCCAGCATTTATTGATGAACTGCTTGCCAAGCGGCCGCCTGAGCTGGGCTGTGATAGGCTGGTCTGCTGGGTGGAGTTCTGACAAGGGGAAGTCCGGATGTGGAAAATGGAGGCCCTCATGGAGTGGGGGGTCATTTAGCTTGTTGCAAGGCTTTGTTGGGGTGGCGGTCCAGGCTAGAACCCACCATCTGTCCCGGGCGCCTCGATAGTGGCTGGGCACAGGGAGAGTCAGTAGCAGCTCTGCCCCATGTCTGTGAGTCTCTGGATCAGCATACCTGGACCAGATTTAAAAAAGACTTCTGCAGGGGTGGATCTCAATGAGCCAGGCTGTGATAGGCTGGTCTGCTGGGTGGAGTTCTGACGAGAGGGAAGTCCGGATATGGAAAAATGGAGGCGAGGCCCTCGTGGAGTGGGGGGGTCGTCTAGCTTGTTGCAAGGCTCTGCAGGGGTGGCGGTCCAGGCTAGAACCCACCAACCCTCCTGGGCGCCTCAAGAGTGGCCCAGATCACTGGCTAGTTAGACAAGGGTGTGTAAGGACACACAGCCACAGAGATGCGCAAGGCGAGGTCCAGGAAAGGATGCCTGGGGGCTTCCTGGCATTCATTTAGATGTAAATGAATCACTAAAGACCCATATGATAAAAAAAAAGAGTATTCTGAGGAGATGTGAATGAATCCAAGAACAAGACTGCCATGTCTGGGGACAGAAATAAATACAGAGTGATAGAGACAGTTGTCAGGTGTTAAAAAGATGATAACCAGAAGAAGAGTTCATTATGTAAAATGTGGCTCGAAGCAGCATCTTTGGGGAGGAAAATTACTTACTTGGGTAATTTTGCTTTACTTTGGGGGCCATACCTGGCTGTGCTCAGGGGTTACTCCTGACTTTGCACTTCTGGCAGTGCTCAGGGGGGCCATATGGGAGGCCGGAGATCCTGGGTAAGCTGTGTTCAAGGCAAATACCCTACCTGCTGGACTATCACTCTGGCCCTTGGACAATTTCTTTGACAATAAAATGAATACCATGTTCCTTTAGAGTACTAGAGACTAATAGAGAATGTGCAGAGCGAAAAGTAAAAGTGCTGGACAGAGCATAAGTAATAATGAGTAATTAGGAATGGGTTTGTGGCCAATACAGATCTGAGTGTAAGCACCTGAGAAACCCTCTGAAATGAAATTAGTCTCCTAATGAAAATTCCTCTAAGCTATATATCGGAACATTCTACTAAGTTATTGTTTCCTTTCATAATCAAGTCAACGGGTTATGAAACCTGCAGTATATTCAATCTTTGATTTGTATTCTATATTTGTATTGTAGGAACAATACAGTCTGTATTATTAATTCAGTATTCTATATATGTAATGTTCCAGATGCTCCATTCACTCTCTACAGAACACACATCTCTGAATGCAGCAGTTATGTGTACCTAGGTCGAGAAGTCAACATGACGAACAACCTAAAACCTGAGCTATGCAGGAGGAAGAGAGCGGCATGGAATGCCTTCAAGAGCATTGAAGAAATAGCTAAAAGAACAAAGAACCTCTGGCTCCAGGTACATCTCTTTGACTACACCATTCTCCCTGCTTTAACATATGCCTCAGAGACCCGGCTTTTTAACATATGAAAGCAGGATGAGAACTCTATTTGGGTCTCCCAAAGAGGAATCGAAAGAGCTATGCTTGGAATATCACAACTCACTCAAGTGAGAGATGGAATCGGAGTTCCTTCAAGAATCAGGGAAACTGTCTCATTTGCCAAGGCATTGAAAATCAGATGGGCTGGACACGTAATGCGACTTGGAGACAACCGCTGGACTAGAGCTCTTACTGACTGGATCCCACAGGACGTCAGAAGCTCACATGGCCGCCCACCTACAAGATGGTCAGACTTCTTCATCAAGATCCTGAACGAATGGTTTGAGGCTCTGCATATTCCTGAAGCAAGCAGATACTATTTGGCTACACTGGCATGTGACAGGGATAAATGGAAACGTTACTGGCGCCCACTCAAGCGAATCGATGAATAATGGGATGTCAAGTCATCAAGTGATCAAATCATCTGTATTGTTGTCTCTAAGAAGCTCAATGCTTTTACATATTTCCATGACCCAGATCCAAAGAAACAATCTCAAATGTGTGTGAGCATGTGGGAGAGGGAAATGGGAGAAGAAAGGTGGGAAAGAAGAAAAAAAAGAGGGAAATTGGTTGGGGGAAAAGAGAAATTTTTTTTCTAGAATTAGGTCATATCATTACAGGGAATGGTTAAGGTCTGAATTCTGCAATGCTGATCAGCAGGCAAGACTACAGAGAAGGGTTGGCACAACATCCTCATAAGGCCTTCAAGTGATTACACGAAGCCCATCCACATGACAGCAGTTTGCTTTATTTGAAGTCCACTGATTTAAACACTCATCTGATTCATAGCCTCACGGTGATATTTCAAACATTTTTTACTTAATATTCAGGTCCAACCCAGTTGATATATAAAATGAACCAATTCTGCATGAGAAAGTGTCAATTATAAACATTTCAAATGAGTGAAATAGTCTGCATGACTCTTTCTCTAATGTTTTTTCCAACAGAGTGAAATTCTGCTGTCTTCTTGACTTTTCTTAAGATCCATGGGTTTCCATCAACTCCTTTCTTTGCCACTAGGTCATAACATATACTGACGTGCTTTCACTTTGGAGGGAAGCCTAAGTGTCTCCACAGAAGGATGTGGACTCTGAGCAGAGAAGCAGATGCCCATGGACAGTACCAGCTACTACACATGTGGGAAAGAAGAGGCAGCCCTGAGAACTTCCACCTAATGTCCCTCCTCACATAGGCTGTTCAACTCCTTACCACTGACTCACAACCCAGAAATCTGAGGGAAGTGAGAGTTGCATGCTAGCTCCACTGATGGTCATGTATAGTCCCGTATTCTTTAATGATTTTTGAAAGAGTTGGGTAACTTGAACAAAATATAGTAAATGATTACCTAATTCCAGAATGTATTTGAATTTTATTTTCAAAGCAGACTATTTTGCGCAATTGGTACAACGATATTAGAGATTTATAGGACCTGTTTACTACACAAATAGGTCCCATTTACTACACAAATATTTCGAAGATTAATTCTCAACTCAGTAAATCCAAGTATGCTTCCTTTCGCCTTGTGGGAATTTTAAAGAGAATGACAAATATTTAAGGTCAGAAAAAAGTAATACATGTCTCTCCATCATACACAGCAAAATGTCATCTATAACAAAAACATTCATGTTGTGGTTTGCTGGACAAATGTCATGTTGATTTTCAGAGGAAGAGGGTTGGGGCAGTCAGCCAACATGCCTTTGAAATTCTGTCCTGAGCCAAGAATCTGGGGAGACACTTAGAGTCTTTGGAATGGTCCTTCGCTCTATGAGCAAAACCATCCCCATCACTCTATTCTTTCTATTCCTCGTGATCCCACTGGGTCTCCAATAAGAATTTAGGAATGCGCTTCTGGGCTCCCAGTCACTATGGCACCCAATACCACAAGTGCCCTTAGGGGATCCAGCTGTTCAGCCCAGAAACCAAGATGAATCAAACATCCACAATATTCTCTATCCCTCCCACCCTGCCTTTGGCTTGAACTTGCACCTCTTTCACTTGTTGTCTTCCTTTTAAGTCCTGAGAAATTTGCTTTCTCTGAAAGAAATGACCCAATTTGCTGCCTGCCCTATTTTATTTTTTTGCTTGTGTGTGTGTGTGTGGGGGTGGTCACACGCAACGACACTCGGGTTATTCCTGCTCTGCACACAGGAATTACTCCTGGTGATGCTCAGGAGATGCTGGGGATCAAACTCAGGTCAGCTACTTACAAGGCAAACGTCCTCCTCACTGTACTATTTCTCCTGCTCCTGCCCCATTTTATGTTGTGCCAAATTCAGTTTGACCATTTTACGAGAAACAGACTTTGGTCTGCCTTACCAACCATATTTCTTCCAAAGCTTGGAGTTTAGTCCAGGTGGGTAACTGATCCTTATTCAACACCCACTGCATTCCCAAACAGCTTCCGGCAGAAAGGGATGAAGTAATGTCAGGACTGCCCAAATGTACTCTTCTCTGGTTTATGTTGTAGTATAAACTGCCGACAAAGTTATTTCAGGGGCCTTCCCTGGAAGGATCTTGACAACTGCCACAAAAAAAGCCAGCTGTCTTTCAGGATGTGACCCTTTCCACTCATGTCTATGCCACTTTAAGTTCAATGGCACCTTTGAAACTCAAACTGATGACACAAGTCCTCTTAGGCCCACAGTGTCTAGATGTGAGGAGTGCAAAGGTTGTCATTCATGATTTTTTTGGTAGAAAGTATTTTCCCCCCCACTTACTATTCACCCGTTTCATTCATTCCCTCATTATTCATCAAATAGTAACTGAATTCTTCCGATGTGAGTGTTCTAGTTGTAGAAAATATACCAGGCAACAAAATAGAAACCCCTTCCCTTAGGGACGGAGAGATAGTAGAGCAGGTAGGGTGTTTGCCTTGCACATGCCTGACATCCTGGTACCCCATATGGTCTTTGAAGTCCCACCAGGATCCCTGAGCACAGTCAGGAGTCTGTTTGTGCACTGTCCCTCCAAAAAATTCCTGCCCTCAAGAAGCTACCACCACTTATAGTAGGGATGAAATACTGGCATATTACATAGCATTTCAAATAGTCTTAATTTTTCCAATAATTATTTTTTTAAATAAATGAAAGGGTATAGGAAGCCAGAGAGAGGTGAGGTATAATAATATTTTATCTTTGTTAAAATATTGATATAAGTCCCCCAAAAAACTTGAGAAAAACAGCCTATGAGATTGGAGGAAAACAAAATTTGCTTGGTTTTGGATTTCAAGGGGCTAAGATGAGGATCGAGAATTAACTTACCAGCATGAAGTTCCTTTGGTACCTGACAAAAGTGGTTTCGTTGCAGTTATGGGTATGAGAATCTATGTAAAGTTATTTAAGAAAAAAGTGGGAGCAGTTTATGGAAGTTCAATCATCAGTCATCAAGAAATGTAAACGAACAGCATAATGAGATCTCACCTCTTGGGTTCAATAAAGGATAACAGCACCAAGTGCTGGTGAAACTCTAGAGATGGCCAGTGCTGAGGCTTGGAACTGATAACATAAGCTGATAAGATCACTTTAGAATAACTGGTATTACCCTCTGAGCTAAATGTGATCCAAAATACAATAATTTGACTACCAAAATGAGTGCTTATATACAACTAAACTTATAAGAGAATGTTTCTTTTTACTTTTGTCATGAGATCAATCTAAGTATCTATTCATGGGAAATGGAAAAATAAACCATGATATGCTCATATAATGGAATATATATGTATATATAATGGAATAAAGAATGAACTACTGCTATACTTAAAGATATATATGTAAATATATACACATATATGTGTACACATCTATATATCTCAAACATGATAACAGCTAGACTCTAAAGAGTGCAAACTATAGTTCTTGATCACTTGATCACTTGACATCCTGTTATTTGTTGATTTGCTTGAATGGGCAACAGTAACGTTTCCATTTGACCCTATCACATGCTAGTGTAACCCAATGGCATCTGCTTGCTTCAGGAATACGAAGAACCTCAAACCATTCATTCAGGGTCTTGACGAAGAAGTCTGACCATCTTGTAGATGGGCGGCCACGTGATCTTTTGATGTCCCTTGGGATCCAGTCAGTAACGGCTCTAGTTCAGCGACCGTCTTCAAGTGACATTATATGTCCAGCCCATCTGATTTTCAATGCCTTGGCAAACGAAACAGCATCCCTGATGCTGGATCATTGATGGAGGTCGGAACTCCAGATTCCTTCTCTCACTTGAGTGAGGCATGATATTCCAAGCATAGCTCTTCCCAAAGAGGAATCACTCTTTGGAAGCATTCTCATCCTGCTTTCGTAGGGCCCAGGTCTCTGAGGCATATGTTAATGAAGGGAGAATGGTGGACTCGAAGAGATGTGCCTGGAACCGAACACATCTTGTCCTTTTAGATATTTCTTCAATGCTCTTGAAGGCATTCCAGATATATATACTGGTGCCTGCTCGAGCAAATCGATGAACAAAGGGAAGACAGTGATATATATAGAACATATATGTATATAGATATATATGTGTATATGTGTATATATGTGCATATATGTATATATAATGGAATATATATGTATATATAATGGAATATATATGTATATATAATGGAATAAAGGATGAACTACTGCTATACTTAAAGACATATATGTATATATACACACATATATGTGTACATATCTATATATCTCAAACATGATAACAGCTAGTCTCTAAAGAGTAGTTATGATAATATAACATTCAAGTACAGGTACAGTAAATCTATGGTGAGAGAGCAGAAAACAGATACTACTTTTGAGAAGATCACTCCTGGGAAGGAATATGAATGAGGAAACCCCTCTTGAGGACTGACAGATCAGTTTGCTCAGTCATGCTAAGTACTAGACACTCCAGATCTGTGCACTGAATTAAGGGTGTATCAATTACAATAAAAAACAGACACAGGGAAAGAAAGAGGGACAATTTCTCCATGTGCCCCCTGATAATGACACAGGATCCTAAGCCCAAGACTCTTACAGTAGGAAAGGACTGTGGGAAACAGCCTAGAAGTCTCTCCAGCAGTGTCTAGGTCTATGCCTCAGGGTGGTGTTCCTTTTCTGTCTGCACATAGTTTTGGCTAACCCAATTGTGGCACCAGGGTTTCCAAGAAACATCATATAGATCTAGGGTCAATTTAAGGACTGGTTTAGATTAAGACTCAAAGTCTAAAATATGTGTTCCACAGGGAGGTAGGAACCTTTCTGGTATTCCATGAGAAACAGCCTCTCTAGGTGAGAAGGCAAGAATCCAAGATTATTCCAACTCCACATAGTAGGAAAATCTTTTTGGTTTGAAATGCATCATTGAAATGACTTGGGGCCACCTGGTAGAAAGAGCCCCTGCTCAAGAACACTCAGAATACCTGATGGAAACTTTCAGCTTGTTTTGTGGCTGTTTTTAGATGGTCCTGATGAGTAGCTTTTATTTTGTGTGGATCTGGAGAGCACAAACAAGGTAATATAAATGAGATCTTCCCTCCTTTGAAGTGAACATCCAGAGCTACCTTTTCCTGGTCACAAAACACATCCTGATCACAAGTAATGCCTGAGCCCTCTGTCCCCAGCTCTAGGCTACTAGTTACACACAGAAGTTTCTGGGTCAGAGGATGGTTCCTCCTGCATTTTCTCACGGGCATGCACAAGTCACAGATGCAGGGCTCTCGCTTCCCTGCAGCAGCTACAAACTCAAAAGAAGGAGAATTTGGCCGGGGAGCAGTTGAGATGGTTCAGGAAAAGTTTATCAATTTTTTGAGGGCATGCTGAGGCAGGAAGTGGGAAAGAAAAGCAGGAAAGCCAGCTCCGATGACCTGAGGTTCTCCAGCACCAGCAACTACAGATAATGTGGACCTCCTGGGGCTTGAGTTCTGATTCAAAATCACCCACACAAAGAACTAAGACAGTCATGGATCTCAGGGCAGACTGGAGGAGGACAGAAATGGGAGTGTACCTGCTCACAACACTAGCCTGAGTTCCCCAAATGGTCTGAACAGTGTGCACAGACAGCTCACATGTGGTGGGCTACGAAACAGAGAAATGTTTGATAGCATAAGTACTGAAGGTGAACCAAGATCAACTTCAAACAACTGGCCTCAATGGGCTGAATGCATGCTTTGTATGCAGAGGACTTGGCTCAATTCCTGGCACTGTTAGGGCAGGTTGAAGAGCAGAGCACCAGGTCACTTTTAATCTCCGCTCCTGGCTCCTGGAACAAGTAGCCAATCAGGATGTAGAATGGAATAGCTGGGGGTGGGATCTGGCTACAGATCTCTCTCTCTCTCTCTCTCTCTCTCTCTCTCTCTCTCTCTCTCTCACTCTCTCCCTCTCTTTCTCTTCTCTCTCTCTCTCTCTCTCTCTCTCTCTCTCTCTCTCGGCTTAGGGCTTAGTACAGGCTGGGCGTGAATGCCCAGGACAACTCAGGTACAGGCAAGGCATGGATGCCCAGGGAATAGCTCAGGTATAGGCAGGGCTTGGAGTAGGAAACCTGGCACTGGCAACAGGAACTGTTGGTGTATGGCTGGGAAGGCCCAGCAATGCTGTGTAGCACAGGAATTTGGTACATGCAGGATAGGAGTTGTGACCTTCTCCAGGAAAGCATACAGGATATAGAGGGTAGTGCAGGGACAGGTCCTGGCCATTGTTCACAAGAGGCAAGTTGACTGTGTGGGAGAGAACCAATGACTATGCTCACAGAAGGCAAGTATACTGCATGGAACAGACAGGGAAATCATTCACAGGATAGGCTAGCACGGGACAGGACCAGTGACATCATTCATGGGAGGCGAGTAGACTCTGTGGGACAGGACAAGGAAGTTGTACATTGGACCAGGCGGTGTTAAGGACAGGACCTGGATGTTGTTCACGGGTAACGGAGAGGTATGGACATTTGGGGGAGGGACCTGGAACCATTTGTACAATAAACTAACTTTCCTTTTTCTGAGTTTTGTATGCGAATCTTTCATACAATTCTCAAGAACCCACCAGCATAGGAAAATCCACTTTCACGTTAACAGCACCACATCGAACCCAAAGTCCTATCAGGAGCTACCTAAGGGCAGAGGGTCAGGAACAGATTCCAAGCACTACCAGATACAACTTCCTAACCAGTAATAATAGCATTATAGTAATGAAGTCATGAGAAAAGCAGCTGCTCTGCAGCATCATACCTTTCAGGATCTCAGAAGTGAAATGGGAAAGGATGTTTGCCATGACACAGTGTACACAGGCAGGGATCTCCCCAGCAGGACGTAGGGACTCAGGGTGAGTGTGTGGCTTCCCCTCACATGTGTAAGGAGATGTTCTGGTTCTGTGAAGTGTTCTTTGTCTCTGGTTCCTGGAAGTGTTATTCAACTGCAACATGGTTGATCCCTTCCCATAACAACCTGGCAGCTGTTATCTGGCCAAAGAAAAAAGTATTCACCTCCACGAGAGACTTGCAGACATTGGGCAGAGCTGCTACTGGCTCTCCCTGTGACCAGCCGCTCACGAGGCGCCCGGGAGGGATGGTGGGTTCTAGCCCTGGCCCACCACTCCAGCAGAGCCTCGCAACAAGCCAGATGACCCCCACTCCATGAGGGTCTCCATTTTCCACATCCGGACTTCTCTCTCGTCAGACCTCCACCCAGCAGACCAGCCTATCAGCGCCCGGCTCATCGAGTTCCACCCTGCAGCAGTCTTTCTTAAATCCGGCTCAGGTATGCCGGTCCAGAGACTCGCAGACATGGGGCAGAGCTGCTACTGGCTCTCCCTGTGACCAGCCGCTCACGAGGCACCCGGGAGGGATGGTGGGTTCTAGCCCTGGCCCACCACCCCAGCAGAGCCTCGCAACAAGCCAGATGACCCCCCACTCCATGAGGGTCTCCATTTTCCACATCTGGACTTCTCTCTCGTCAGACCTCCACCCAGCAGACCAGCCTATCAGCGCCCGGCTGGACTTAGAGATGCCTACAAGAGTATGCTACCTGCACGACAGAGCCTGGCAAGCTACCCGTGTTGTATTTCATATATATGCCAAATACCAGTAACAATTATAGACCTCATTCCGGAATGAATTGAGGCTCTTTATGTTCCTGGAGCAAGCAGATGCCTTTGGGCTCTACTAGCATGAGACAATACATATGGAGATGTTACTGGGGCCCGCTCGAGCAAATCGATGATGAACGGGAAGACAGTGACAGTGATACAGTGATTCACCTCCACACCAGGCTGGCCAATTGAAGGCTCTCCTTGACTAAGGGTTAAAGGTTAAATTTCCCAGCCAGGACCACATTCTGACTCCAACCCTCTTTTCAACTTCCCCATGTGCCAATCATGCTGACCTTGTTTCAGGAATCTTCCTAGAAGGCCCCCCTGGCAACAGTAGAGCCTCTGCCTACAACACTCTTGTTTTCGACCACCAGATTCCTGCTCCTCCTCCAAATCTCAGGCCTCATCTATGCCAAGCAGCCTTTCTGACTCCCTTAACTAGGTTGTTCAAGGTCCCTCAGAGCCTCAGGAACTATATACACTGATCTGTGAGCCTCCTTATTCTGCCACATTTGTCACCTCTAAACACACCTATTATTCTTTACAGCCCTGTAAGACAGCTGGCACAGGGCATACTATGAACAAGCAGTCAGCACAGGGCTTAGTGTGGAAGAAGGAATCATAAATGTGTTTACTTGACTAATGGATGAAAGAAAGAGTAAGTGCTAATCTGGGTTTCCCACTATTTAACTTGTCAGGCGTAGCCATGCCCTTGCATTCTACACCCACATCCCTTTTCAAGAGCCACATGAAGGAAGGAAACCAAGAAATTCTGCAAAGTCACTGTACCCTTGTGTGTTACCCTAGCCTGGCCTTAAGTGAGAAAACTAAGTTAGAAGAGTCTGCTCTGCATTGAAAGTAGGCAAAGAGATATGCAGGATACCTCTAAATGCATGTATTGCCAGCCACAATGTGTAAGAGAAGGGAGAGGGAGAGAGAGAGAAAGAAAGAGAGAGAGAAGAGTTCTTGCCATGGTGTAATAAATTTTTTTAAATTAAAAAATAAAAAGAAGAGTTCCGCTTGCTCTGCCAGGCATGTCCACACTTGCTCTCTGGCATCATCCTGAAAGGCAATGCCCATCGAATTCTATTTCCTGAGCTTCTTCTGACAAGGTTATATTTTCATGTACCAAAGGCCTGAAGAAGTTCTTGCAGACGCCAAAGCAAGCATCTGGTACGCAGTGCAGGACTTCTGGGAAAGCAAAGGAACCCTGGATGAGTCCTTTTGCAACAAAAGGTAGAAAATGAGTTACAGAAAATGGATTGAACTGGAGGGAATTATGTTCAGTGAAATCTATCAGAAGGAGGAAGGAAATAAATATATAAGCCCCATAATTTGACCTGGACAGTGGAATGGAAGGAGGGTCGGTCTATGGGGAAAGTAATTATACTCTGGCTCAATTCACTCATGTGGTCATTCATTTTATTTCCTTTGACCAGACAATAATGAGATACACGTAGCCTTAAGGTATACAAAAAGCCTCCTGTGGCAATTCCCCAACTCTCCAAACTGGATATATGTGCCCTGGACATTAGCTATGCCAACCTGAGAGCCCTCTGTCTGGAAACCGTACCGGGGGGTGTCTAATGAGGCTGAGTGCTTCTTGTGGGGGAGGAGTGTAGGGATTCACTTTAGTGAAGTCACTGCCATGGTCTAATGAAGCTACCAGGCGGCAGTGGGCCACAGGAGGTTCCTACCCAGCCTCTTCTCAGGAGAAAACATTGGGGTATGCCATGCTCTGCCAATGAACAATTCACCTTCTCCAGAGAAAACAAAAGTTAACCCAAAGGACATAGCAAAGGAATTTCAGGGCCCAGTACTCAATCCCACTTGGTGAGCTTCATTTTCCTGAGGTTCTGGAACCTGTAGC
This sequence comes from Cryptotis parvus, assembly GCA_021461705.1. Classification (NCBI taxonomy): domain Eukaryota; kingdom Metazoa; phylum Chordata; class Mammalia; order Eulipotyphla; family Soricidae; genus Cryptotis; species Cryptotis parvus. The sequence goes on from JAJIBD010031801.1 coordinate 167,384, forward strand.
ATCCAGTATAACTGCTTTCTGAGAATATTGCTCTCCTAAGTTTTGCAGGGCTTTTAGGATTCTCTATCGCTTTAGAAATCTTTCACAAGATTATATCAGCAAGTGAAATGCACAGAAAATGCACATGTAAAATTTGTGTAAAACTTCACATTGCCAGGGATGGGTGCACTGTATGACCGAAACCCAAATATGAACATCTTATGAACATCTTTGTAATTGTATATCTCACGGTAGTATAAAAATATTTTTAAAAAACTTCACATTGCCATTTGATTTCCTCCGAAACCTTAGTAGACCCCAAATTTCTTACTTATCTCTCCCAGAAGTCAGAATTAGAGATGTCTCCACTGCAATTGTTAACCTCTATGAAACGTCTCCAAACTTGTTCAAGCCCAAAGCAAGCACTTCTGCTCTTGACCAGAATGGTTCCCTAAAGTCCCTTCAGAGATTTTTTACTCTAAAACTCTGTCATCCAAAATTGCTCCCAAACATCAGCCCTAAAGTCTATTGGGAGACGCTGCTCCCTAAACACATAATCAATTAAGCAAAATAGCCAATCTAAAATTAAATACATGGCTGTGTCCAACAACAACAAAAACTCCATCACCAGTCTGTGATTATGGGTTTGTACTTCCTTTTCTTTCTTTACTTCTTTGCAATAAAACAGGAACTTTTCTTTTTACCTCATGTTTTAAGCATCAAAAAATTTTAAATATACCAAGAAGACAATAGGTTAGTTCTGTAAACAAAGTCAGGTATGCAAGTTAGTCTTAAATTTCCATAATTTGGATTTTTTCTCCCTTCCTCCCCAGAATCTGAACATACTTCATGAATTCAGTTATTTATAAAGAGACAACTATTCAGACATTTGTTCACAGCCCTCTGTCCCCTACTTGACAGCCCTAGGTCTTGTATTTTAAGTGAAATGCTGTTTTTTTCTTTCCTGTATGCCCTTTGCATATTCTTATGTTAGAGCAAAGGCCTTTTGTATAGACACAGGAAGATATTTAAGGCTATGCACTTGTGATACAGGGATGTCAGGGACCTTGCTGGGGTCCCCAACAGTGCCGGGAAGCAAGTTCCCTTCTACCTCCGAAGTCAGCAGGGAATGGATGAAGACTCAGGAATCCGATGCAGTTTTAAAAAGGCTTTACTTAGCAAAAAATGGGATATAAAGCTCCCATTTTTTCTAGTGAGGGGAAGTTCTAAAACAGTACTTAAATTCCTTGGGGGCCACCCTGAAAAAGTACTTTCCTGATGAACTATTGTGATTTTATTATCTCCCCAGTAGTGGTAATCTTAACATGAGTAGGCAATTTCAATATCTTCTATAGGTAACTTTTCATTTTAAAGATTTTTTAAAAAGATACCCTAGAGGTTAGGGCATTTGCTTTGTACACGGTCAACCCAGGTTCAATCCCCAGCATCCCATATGGTCCCCTGAGCACTGCCAGGAGTAATTCCTGAGCAAAGAGCCAGGAGTAACCCCTGAGCGTCGCCAGGTGTGACCAAACAAACAAAAAAAAAAAGATACCCTAGAGATGACTACAAGAGTATGCCACCCACACAGCAGAGCCTGGCAAGCTACCCGTGTCATATTTGATATGCCAAATACCAGTAACTATTATAGACCTCATTCCCATTACCTGATGGAATGGTTTGAGTCTCTTTATATTCCTTGCAGATGCCCTTGGGCTCTACTAGCATGAGACAGGACATATGGAGATTTACTGGTGCCCGCTCAAGCAAATTGATGATGATTGGGAAGACAGTGATTACTTATCACAGGTTCAGGCATACAAATCCACAATAGGAAAAACCCTGTGCTTAGGATTCCTGGCTAGAACCCCAGCCACATGTAGGCCAAAATGGCAGTCACCACGTGTAAAGGCCCTGTAAAGAGGAGACAAAGACAATACTCCCAAGAAGGATGTGAGCTCACAAAGAGAGAGTCCAAAAAGAGAGTGCAAGAGAGGAAGCAGGCTAGTTTTATATACCCCCTGCAACTCAGACATCCCTCCCACTATTATGGGAAGCAGGAAGGGTCAAATGCCCTCAGGCAATTTCTCCCAGCACCTCACCTAGGCCCTTTTATATGCTAATATCTTGAGCCAAGATCTGCCTGGAAAAGCCTTTATAGGGTAAAGAAGGGGTTTCGAGATGGCTTGTCTCTGTACCAAAGTCTAATACTAGTACCAGTTAAATATTTCTCCAAGCCTTCACAAGTCTCGTCTACTTCACGGTAGTGTTGTATTTTAGTTGCCTTTGAGTTATCAGGGAGCCATGCTTGCTTGCTTGGAGGCAAACAGCATTTCTCCCTGGTCTAATTATTTAGGGATCCAACGTGGCCAGGAAAATATGCTGGTAAGATCTAGCTAGTCTCATGATGATTGTGGTAGCATGAGAGAATATTTATACCAGCTAGTACAGAATACATGGTCAGATAAACTGCCACATTTAGACTACCCCCCCTTATCTACGAAGTGATTTGCAGGCGGCAATTCAGAGCAGATGCAGAGGCTCTTAGAGGAGTCCTGCAACATATTTACTCCTGAGCATCAGTCATATTTTCTAACTTAAAACCTCAGTTGTCTTTAGATTGATTCCAATTCCTTACACCCCAAAAGAATGGTCCCACACAGGACTTGTATGAACCCAGGACAAGTCATGAGTAAGTTACCCCTGGCCCTCGACATGGGATGGACTAAGTGTCATCACTTGATCACTTGATCGCTTGACATCCCGTTATTCATTGATTTTCTCCAGCGGGCGCCAGTAAAATTTCCATTGGACCCTATCACCTGCCAGTGTAGCCCAATGGCATCTGGTTACTTCAGGAATACGAAGAGCCTCAAACCGTTCCTTCAGGGTCTTGACGAAGTCTGACCATCTTGTAGGTGGGCGGCCACATGATCTTTTGACATACGTGGAATCCAGTCGGTAACGGCTCTGGTCCAGCGGTTGTCTCCAAATCGCATTACATGAACAGTCTATCTGATTTTCAATGCCTTGGCAAACGAGACAGCGTCCCTGACTCTGGAACAGCGACGGAGGTTGGAACTCCGGATTCCTTCTCTCACTTGAGTGAGGCATGATATTTCAAGCACAGCTCTTTCGATTCCTCTTTGGGAGACCCGAATAGCATTCTCATCCTGCTTTCGTAGGGCCCAGGTCTCTGAGGAGTATGTTAATGCAGGGAGAACGGTGGAGTTGAAGAAATGTGCCTGGAGCCGGAGGTTCTTTGTCTTTTTTGCTATTTCTTCAATGCTTTTGAAGGCCTTCCATGCCGCTCTCTTCCTCATGCACAGCTCAGGTTTTAGGTCATTCATCATGTTGACTTCTCGACCTAGGTACACATAACTGCTGCATTCAGAGATGTTTGTTCCATTGAGAGTGAATGGGGCCTCTGGAACTAGTTCATGTCTCATAAACATAGTTTTGTTGAGATTCAGCTGTAGACCTATCTACAGCTGAAAGAGGTCTACAGCTGAAAGATAGGTCTACTAAGTGTCATAAGCAGTAAAATAAGCTAAGAGCACAGTCATGGAACAAACTCTGTCCTGACCCAAACATAAGCAACTGATTTCAGACCATGTTGGGGTTAGGATAAAACTAATCTCGCTGAGAATTTTATTTTATTTCATTTATTTATTTATTTATTTTGCTTTTTTGGGGGTCACACCTGGCAATGCTCAGGAGTTACTCCTGGCTCTGCACTCAGGAATTATTCCTGGCAGTGCTCAGGAGACCATATGGGATGCCGGGGATTGAACCTGGGTCGGCCGCATGAAAGGCAAATGCCCTACCCACTGGACTATCGCTCTGGCCCTTGCTGAGGATTTTTAGTCTGGAATATACAATGAGCAGTACTCAGGAAAAGTCACTCTTAAGCTTAAACCCTGATGTGGATAATTGTCTACACTTACTCTTTGCGTTTATACAAAGTGACTGGAAATATTATTAAGAAGTAAATGTCATACCAGCAAAGGAAAAGAGAAAACAATATGCCATTGGCTGGAATTCTGTCTCTGTCCAGGGCAGTTCTATAGCCCCAGGGCAGGATGCCATCTCTAGTTCCCTAGATTGCCTAGGGAAGGCGGGGCTTCTACACCTTCTCATTGTTTCGGGAACAAAGTCCATCACCTCCTGCAACTCCCAACCTCCAACCTTTTTGGGAAGGGTTAACTAGCAGGTTTTTATTTTCAAGGAAAGAACGCTTTTTTTAAAAATATTTTATTACACCACCATGTGATATACAATTACAAAGATGTTCATGTTTGGGTTTCAGTCATACAGTCTTCCAGCACCCATCCCTCCACCAGTGCCCATCTCCCACCACCAATGTCCCCACTTCCCTCCCCCCTCCCCCAGCCTGCCTCTATGGCAAGTTCTTTATCTCTTCTCTCTTTCTTTCTCTCTTCTCTTACACATTGTGGATTGCAATACATACATTTAGAGATTATCATGTATATATTTTCTCCTATATTCAATGCTCAGTTCTAGGCTGGCATTATCACTTTTGACAAATATTAGCACACTGTTCCCTTCTCTGTCTCACCTAACCTCTGATTCCCACATGTCCGTGGTAGATTCCAACTTTTTTTTTTAATTGAAAGATGCTCATGTAGAGTCTTGGTTCCACAGGGTTCCAACACGCACCCTCCACCCAAACCCATCTCCCATCACCAATGTCCCGCCTCCTCCCCCCTCCCGCACCCCCAACCACCTGGCGGGCTCTGCATGTCATTTCCTTCCACTCTATATCTCCCCTCCCAACAAACTTTCCTGCTCTTCGTGGAATGCAGTGCACCAAAAGACATCACTGTTTCCCACCCTAGTGGCCAGTGCAGTCGCAAGCGGCCGCGCGACCTGGGCTCGAACTGGTTTTGCTCTGTTCCTCTGGTCGTGAGGCAGTTTCCCAGCCGTCCGAACAACGAAAAATGGTGGCTAGTGTGATGGATCGAAGTCTCATCCGGCTGCTGCCGGGACCCCCCGGAGGCGACGGGCCCACTCCCCAAAGCCCATCTGCCCTCCCTCGGGGTTCCATGGTCAGCTAAGGCCCGGCGCGAGCCGAGCTCCAGCCTCCCCAGCCGCCTGCAAGGATCCTCTGGATGCTGGCCCGCGGGCAGCTCCTGGGCAGGGCCACCAGGCTCAACAAAATGGAGGGGGGAAGGGGCGACCACGCCTCCATCTGACGACTTCCCCAGTGATTCCCGCCTCTGGGAGCCGCCTACCTGGTCTCGAACTGGTTTTTGCACTGTTCCTCTGGTCATGAGGCAGTTTCCCAGCATCCGGACAACGAAAATGGTGGCTAGTGTGATGGACGAAGTCTCATCTGGCTGCTTCTGGGGACCCCCGGAGGCGACGGGCCCACTCCCAAAGCCCATCTGCCCTCCTCGGGGTTCCATGGTCAGCTAAGGCCCAGCGCGAGCCGAGCTCCAGCCTCCCCAGCCATCTGCAAGACCCTGGATGCTGGCCCGCTGGCAGCTCCTGGGCAGGGCCACCGGCTCGACAAAATGGACAAGGAAAGAACGCTTTTATTCCCTCAAAAATATTTTCTAAATAATAAAAAGAACAAGCCTAGGGAAACTGACATTACAGAAAAGAAATCAACAATCCCTGCAGCTTTCTTTTTCAGTAAAAAGAAAAACACATCATTTCTCAATTGTATGACAGATTCTCTTGCAATGGTACAATTGCCACAAATAACAAAACTTAGAAATTGAATTCTCCACATTTTACTGGAATAGTTAAAACTGTTAAAATTCGTAAATCTTTTTTTAATTAAAAATTTTATTATACCACCGTGAGATAATACAATTACAAAGATGTTCATGATGGGGTTTCAGTCATTCAGTCTTCCAGCACCCATCCCTCCACCAGTGCACATTTTCCACCACCGATCCCCAGATTCCCTCCCTGTTCCCCAGCCTGCATCTATGCATCTATGGCAGGCACTTTTCCTCTTCTATTCTCTCTCTCTCTCTCAACGGTACAACTGCTACAATCTCTCTCTCTCTCTCTCTCTCTCTTTCCCTTCTCTTACACAATGTGGCTTGCAATACATACAATTAGGGGCGATCATGTATATCCCTTTTCCTATGTTCAATGTTCATTCCTAGTTTGGCGTTACCATTTCCAACAATTATTAGCACACTGGTCTTTTCTGTCTTACCTAACTTCTGACCCTCACACACTTGTGGTAGTTTCCAACCCCTGACAAGACCTCCTGGTCCAAGTTTTTGCCAGGCCTTGGATATTAGTCTCATACTATTTTTTATATCCTGCAAATGAGTGGAGTCATCTATGTCTGTCCTTTTCCTTCTGACTAATTTCACTCAGCATGATACTCTCCATGTCCATCCACTTATATGCAAATTTCATAACTTCATTTTTCCTAACAGCTACATAGTATTCCACTGTGTAGATGGATTATTATGTTTCTTTATCTAGTTGTCAGCTGGGCATAGGGAGAGCTGGTAGCAGCTCTGCCCCCTTGTATGTGAGTCTCTGGATCAGGCATATCGGGCTGGGCTTGAAAAAAGACTGCTGTAGGGTGGGTCTCTGATGACAGGGAGGGAAGGCGGGTTCTAACCCTGGTCCGCCACTCCTAGCAGAGCTTCACAAGAAGCCAGAGGAACCTCCACACCATGAGGGCTGCCATTTTCCACATCCAGACTCCCCACTCGCCAGAGCTCCACCCAGCGGAAGAGCTGATCACAAGTCTGGCTCGCACAGTCTCTTTGTGGCCACAAGGTTCATCAATAAATGCACGAGATTAGAGGTGACTACAAGAATATCCCACCCACATGGCAGAGCCTGGCAAGCTACCCCTTGTCATATTTGATATGCCAAATACCAGTAACAATTATAGACCTCATTCCCATGACCGAATGGAATGGTTTGAGGCTCTTTATGTTCCTGGGAGTGAGCAGATGCCCTTGGACTACACTAGCATGTGACAGGACATATGGAGATGTTACTGGTGCCTGCTCGAGCAAATCAATGAACGGGAAGACAAGTGATACAAGTGAAGTGATATCTAGTTGTCTGTTCTCAGTACTCTGGTTGTTTCCATATTCTGGTTATTGTGAATAGTGCTGCTATGGACATAGAAGTGCAGAGGGTGTTTCTGTTGTGTGTTTTTTGGGGCCCAAGGGTATATTCCCAGGAGTGATATTTCTGGGTCAAATGGGAGCTCAATTTCTGGTTTTTGGAGGAATGTCCATATTGTTTCCAGAAAGATCGCACCAGTCGACATTCCCATCAACAATGGATCAGAGTCCCTTTCTCCTCGCACCCATGCCAGCACTGGTTGTTCTTGCTCTTTTGGGTGTGTGCCAATCTCTGTAGTGTGAGATGATATCTCATTGCAGATTTGACTTGGAAGAGAGAGAGATAGGAAGGAAAAGGAGGGATTAAAAGAGTAGCCTCTGACTACCAAGCAGCCTGTGGTCTTGTTCCTTTGTCTATTGGTGGGGGAAATGGCCATTGGCCACTAACATGTCAGGGGACACTGCAAACCCAATATCTGTTGGGGACCCTTCCTGAACCCCCAACAAACATGTTTGTGACACCATGGGTAAACTTGAGATGATTATACTAAATATGTCCGAATCAGTTACAAGTACTATATTGATGTGGCTATAGTGGAATATAAATTACTACAACAAGTGAGCTAACAAATCACAGCAGAAACAAGTCTTAGACAAGCTAGATCGATATAAATTCAGGGAAAACACAGGCTTGAAGAGCAAGCCTAAGGAGTAATTCCTGAGTTCAGAGCCAGGAGTAACCCCTGAGCATTGCCGG